>CACVCL010030383.1:0-50026 GCA_902729485.2 Mus minutoides
ATAACAGCAAAAGGAGGACTAGGTCTAATTCCTGTACTTTCGAGTATTTAGTATCAATAGAAGAAATTTATACCAGATAACCTTGATTTTTGCATCAAAATAAATTCTGTACCAAATAAGAACTTATGACTTTAACTTAGTAACAATTATAAAGATTTCTATCAAAGGAGATTATGGCTATACAATCGATTCTAGCCATTTCCTCCCTGTTCCAAATATGACTATTTTTACATTCCCTAGAAAGACAACAGCCTATTAATAACCCTCTTCATCCCCAAAACCCAGGGAACTGGGTCAACGACTCTTCATAACTTCTTCAAGCTGAATATGGGTATTGAGATATTATGAAGGGGGGGGCAAGATGGGTAGGGAAAACAGGATTGATCAGTCTCTGATATCTGTGTCTTCTTGACTGGATCCAGCTGAAGTCCAGGTCATCAGGAGTTCAAGCAGGCCAGTTCACCATGTCTGACGATGAAATTCACCAAAGCTGTATATTCTGTAATATATAAATCTCAAAACAAAACTTCAGTATCATCAAGATATATTTTTGTTTGATTTTCTGAAATCTAGTCTTCTGAAGGTCTCCCTTCAGCATATCTGATCCATATAACTCTGGAAGATGTAAATACCTTAATCACCTTTTCCAAAAACACAAAGACAAAACCTTTTCCCCAAATCAGCATATCCTTGAGCCAGTAACCAGAAAAACCTTCATTTTGACCTTTCTCCGAGAGGAATAATATAACCATAAAACTCAACATCACACCTATTTTGAAAATTAAAACAATCTAAAACAAATGAAATAAACTAAAATATTGTATGCACCTATATTTAGGCCTTTTCTATGTTGCCAAGAGGATATAAAACCCAAAATTCCCGTGGAGACCACATTAGACAGAATACGAGTATCCTGTAAGGCAAGTAATCTATCTTTTTGCCATCTTAATACAATTGAGTCACACTTGTATCTGTACCTGCTTAAAAGCAGGCAACTAGTCAAAGCAGGTATTAAACCAAGAATTTGAGTATCCTGTTATGATGTATTAGAGCAATATATCTTTCTTTATATCTTTCTGTTCAGCACTCTGCCTAGAGCCACAGATAATTATTTTATTAATACCTGTTCAAAGCAGGCACTGGTTATCACTGCACTCTCTACTCTGGAGTCAGTGACTAATGTTCCCTATCCTAGTTCAAATTAAAACAATCTAAAACAAATGATGAAAACTAAAATACTGAACAATGAGAGAGGGCTGATTGACCTTTTTAATATTTCCCACAATTTCTATCTTAAACCTTTCTGATGCCCTGAAGCCTTTTCCCAGTGTGATCTGAGAACTGGTACTAGGTGATTTTCCTGAGATGCCCTTTTCCTCATGTACCTTTATCACCTGAAGACATTCGTTTTGTAATAAGAAAGATGGTAAGCCCACAAACCCGTGACCCCCTAAATTTTCTCTTTCAATCAGCTGAAACTAAAGGGTCCAGATGCGACTGCTGGACCACTGCTGCCCCACCTCAGTGTTTACCTTTCAAAAAGCCAGTGAACATATTCTGTTGAACTTGAGTGCGCGCTTGTCTTTGGACACTTTGAGCAACTCCATGGCGCGGCGCTCATAGGGCGCGAATCCGCACACCTCCCGGATCATGTCCCGCACGAACTTGGTGTGTTTGGTGAGGCGCCCGCGACGACGCCGGCTGTGTCTCGGCTTGCTGACGTTTTTCGTCACCTTGTGGCCCTTGTTGAGGCACCCCTGTAATTCCAGCATAGAGAGTCTGATGCATCTGAGGGTCTGATGTATCAGGGATAGTAGCAAGCTCTATGCTGGAGAGAACCTGTTCAAAACCAAACAATATGCAGGCAACTTTTTACTGTCGAGTGTTTCAGTAGAGTAATGGAAGCAGCTTTGGGGTGGGTTGCCTCGACGAGGTGAGTGCACAAAGCTTAAGTGCACACAAGCACACACCTGAGCCTGCCAAGGCTCTAACTCTCGTCCAGCTGAGCCGCTAACAAAGTCTGCACTCACATTTTTAAGCCAGGAAATTAACTAATGTAATAGAGCATCATATGTACAGATCAGTCTCTAGGGGGCTTCGCCTAGGAAAACCTGAAAAGATGGCAAAGATTATCTTCTGTTGTCATGATAAAATGATGTAGAAATGGCTGTATAACACCTTGAGACTATGGCCCCACCTCAGTGTTTACCTTTCAAAAAGCCAGTGAACATATTCTGTTGAATAGCGTTTTAACCGAGTCTCTGGGACGTTCTTGTTTGTTCAGATTTATTTTTATTAATCACACCTTTCTTCAATGTTTCATCCAGAGAAAGAACTTGAAGGTTCTTCTATCAAAATCTTGGTTTGTTTTAAGAAGCTTTGCATTTATTTACTGACTTCTGAATACTGTTTTTGTGTTTAAAACTTCACTGTTCTTTTTTTGTTGTTGTTGTTCATCTTTGTTCTTAATCATGATTAGGATTCTATACTCGTTCCGTTAATGTTTGAGCCATTGACCAATCTGTCGTGTAACTAATGAACACTGACCAGTGAGTTTAGTTTGAAAAGACATGAAGTACCTCAGACTTGCTAACAAATAAGGTACAAAGCCTTAGACCAGGGTTATAAATTACAGTGCTTCTAAATATACCTCAATGCTTCTAAAAATATTTTTTATAAATATTTTACTAGAAAATTTAATATATTATATAGAGAGTTTATGAAGAAAATTATCCAAATGCTGGTAACTTTTAAATCAACCAAAAGAAAATTCCACAGAATATGTTTCACTTCCTTGGGGGCCACATGCCATGGGACTGAAAATCAGGCTTAAATTCCCACAGCCCTGCTTTGCATGTCAAAACCTCCTGATTTAGATATTGGTCATTTGACCATCTATCCAATCATTCCACTGGCTTCCCTTGTTATACCTTGACCCCCTGATTTTTGTCTGTGAAGTACCAGCAACTTCGTTTGAATCAAACTTCATTTTCAAGCATCAACTCTTCCTGTTCTGTGGGGATGACCCATCCAACACATGGTCTCCAGGGCCTCGACAGTTTCTTCATCCTCCACTCTGCTCAGCATCAGCACCTTGGAAACAACACTTCCTGGCAGGGCTCAGTTTAACCATTTCATAAGTAAAACTTGTCACAAGTCTTATATAATAGGAACTATATGTTAAGCACTAATTCTCTCATTCAACAGCACCTATTGAGCATTAGATGCATACTAGCGCCTTGCTGACCACTCCACACTAGGGGGAAAAAAATCCCTGTTGCTACATAGCTTAAGTCCAGCATGCAGGCTAAAAATAAGGAGAGAAATAAGTATCATCTATAGTAGGGGGATGGTAATGAGTTCTGTATGAGGAATAACACCTGGAAAAGGCTGGAGCATATTAGGAGAAGAGAGGAAATGAATAGCAAATAGAGCAGTGCCCAAGCACTCACTGTGCAGGAAGCACCTCTGTGTTGTCATTTCACCTACACCAGCCACTGCCGTAGAAAATGAGATTTGGGTAACAGCTTTCCAGAGCCTCACAGCCGGCAGAGTAGAGGTTTGAATTTCAGCTGCTTTGTGTGAGACATCCTGCACTGCTCCCTCAGCCCACAGTACTCAGAGTCTCAATGGCAGAGCAGGATTTTCCCTCCTTCTCTCATTCCAGCTCTCCAGCTCTTTTCTTCCCAGACACAGCTTGCCTGGGCCTCCCAGAAACCTCCTCTCCCACCCTTTCCATTCTGACTCTGCCCACCAGCCCAGTCTGCCATTAGGGTTCTTTTCTGTATCCTGACCAGACCCCAGAGAGTGAAGATATGTTTCTGGAAGCACTCTGGTCATCTCTGCAGTAATATACTCTTTTCTCTCTCTGAACTCGTGTTGTCTCTGAGAAACAGAACTCCAAATGTCTGACCAACCTAAGCAGGCTTTTTAGTGTCCCTAATTGATCACTGGTAAGTCATAAACACGCAGGAAACATACACTGCCACCCCTTTGTCTGCCTGTGTGTCTCTTTCTTTCTTGTGGTTGTAGGGTTTGAACCCATGGTTTACGACCACTCGGCACGCGCCCTGTCACTGACCTTCATCCTGGTGCCACTCACTTTTCTTCAAGCAGACTTGTATTGAAAACCTGTAGGAGTTTGGAAGAGGTCAACATTCTTCCCATCACAGAATTTCTAATTAACTCACTTGGAAGTCATTCAGAAAAGGAAAATTGAAAGGTGTGGACAGTTTTCTGGGAGGCATTTACTTTGCTAAATTCCTAGAGTTCTTCTGGTGGGAGGGGCTCCCTAATTTTACCTTCCCCGTTCAGGGTAGGTACAATATTTTCAATGGACAAACAAGAAAATTAATGAGCAGTCCCTGCAAAAGTCCCGGCATTAGGTCGTCAGGATGCTGAAACAGTGCTGGAACATAAAGAGCATCAATACAAGTCAGTCTTCATTCCCAATGCAGGCATAGTCCTTCCCCTTCTGAGATTGTGTGCTGTCTGCTGTATGCTGATGAACTATACAATCCTCTCACTTAATAATGAAACCTACACAAGGGCTTGCTGCTTTGCTTTAACACACTAACTCAGTTTAAAAGATTTAAGTGCAATTGAAAAATGCAAAACGTGCTACCAGGGAAATCTTGCTAAGGTTTAGATTTTTCCCATTTTTTCTTCATAGTAAACTAGTCGCCTGGCTCCGAAAATCCCTCAGAATGAACATGTGGATGTTGACTTGTTCTTGCTATTTGAAGACATCACCCCACCTCACTCACATTTAGTGTAACACAGGCATGCTGCAGACAGAATGGGCAGTGCATGCCTTATTCGTCTTGTTTGAACAAGATATATAGGTCAAATGTGTGTAGGGGCACCTAAGGAGAACATGAATGTCCAGAACTCATGTCAGAATCTCTCTGACTATATAATTGTGAGAAAGTTTAATGAATGGTAGCTTCTGGGCCAAGCGTGTTGCCAGGCAGGGCATACCTGGATAGTGAAATGGTGACTTATGTATGTATGTATGTATGTATGTATGTATGTATGTATGTATTTAGCATATCAAAGTACCACTATCTTTGCCAGTAATGGTGCTACAGGGTGTCATGGCTAACCCATATCACGGTGCACTTCTGAGCTACCACTGCACTAGCACGGGCTCAGGTTGTTCACACCACAACCTAAGGCTGTGACAGTCTACTGCTATCATCTCAAATGGTGAGCAGAGATGCAGGAACTTAGGAAATATCTTCATTTAACACAAAGTCCGGTGATTAAATCCATTCGTGGGGGAATTATTGTTAAGTCCTAAAAGTTATGCTTTAACCGCCATAGTATTCAAGTCCCTGTTGTGCCTGACAAGCCTCCTAATCTTGAGGGCTTAATGTCACTTAGTCTTTGTTTTATAAACTTCAGAATGGAAGGGATGGTAGCCATCCAGCAAGATAATTAAGAAAACCAAACAGGACCAACTTGTCTTTTGTTTAAGAAATTATTATATCACCTGAAAGGGTTTGGTTTTTGGTTTTCAATTATCAAGGCTTTGAGGTGCATTCAACCTGAGTAAGAAAAATGAAGCGATGTGACCAAAAGGGTGCTGAGTCTCAGACACTGAGCTTTCTAGATTCTGGCATTTTCCTTCTCTCTGATATCATCTCTTACCTTCTTGTCAGTAGCTAAGCCAGGATTTTCTTGTGTCTCCATCATATTTAGCCCGTGGTATATTTTCCTCATTTTAAGACAATGATGTTCCAAAGTGCAGATCCTTGAACTGTACTTGTTCTTCTGCTCAAAAGAAACTGAACACAATCCAACAGATCAAAAACATATGCCCAAAACAGGAGATCTCCTGCTTTACTGATAGAAACTTTCACCCCTCAGAGAGGAGATGGGCCCCAAATGCACATCATACTTGCCTGGGTGCAGAAGGAAACTGTCAAACAGGAAGATCACAAAGCCATAACCTAGAAGAAGAGTTATTACACGGAGACAACTGGACATCTGAAGCATGAGTTCTATACTTCCCTAAAGCAGGAAAAGGAAATAGCCCATGATTAATAGATCAGAAAAGCTAACAAAGATTTGCTTGTTCATTCCCTTGGTGGATGCAACTATTCCATCAGTCTTCTTGGCTATAAGGCCCTGTGTTGTAACATTATAAGATCGAACAAAATGACATCTGCCTTCTAGAAACACACAAACACCAGGAGTGAAGGACTTCCCATAAGGTGGCTTCAGCAAAGGCATGGGAGAGTTGCGAAACTCTAGAAAAACACAAGGGGTTAACTAAGAAGAATCAGGAACATCTTCTTAGCGGGAAGGGGACTTGCCCCAGCTGACATTAAAGAACCAGGATTCACGAAGCTAAGTGCTCAGGCTTGAAAGAGTAACTTAAACAGAGTTGGAGTCGAGATGAGAAACATCCAATTGGTACTCAGCAATGATAAATCCTGGGCAAGTGAGGAATGTTTGCAAAGATGAGCCAAGTAAATCAGGACCATCTTCTAAAGTGCTTTGCTACTTGGAGAAATGATCTGTAATGCAGCCCTGTGCACGGTGAATTTTAATACCTAATAGTATGGAAGGAAATTGGAAGGCTGAGTCTGCCCTCAGATAAGGAGCCATCTAAGAAGCGAGCCATGGACAGTCGCACCTCCGGCACTGCCATGTGCCGTTGTTCTCTAAAGCTAAGCAGGGCTCTGCCTGTTTAGTACTTGGATGGGAGAACCAGGGAGAAGTCTGTCATTAATCAGGAGGAAGAAACCAGTAACAGCGATATGACCAGGAAGAAAGACTGCGGTTCCTGTGCAGAATCCACTGAAGATAAGTCCAAGAGGAAATGGACTGTAAAAACGGGGAGCTGTCTGCTGAGAGTGACAGGCTCTGGATCCATAGACAGGAAGGTTTAGAGCAGCTGCGACAGAAGTTGCTCCTTTGTGGTTTTCTAAAAAAAAAAAAAAAAAGAATCCGTAATTAATTTTAAGTGGACCAGTCAACAGGTACATTTTTGTAGAACCTATTAATGGCCTAAAAGTCTTGCTGTCTTCTCTCTGTTGTCTGTTCGTGACTGTGGCAATGTCTAAAACCCTGTGGCATTCTAAGAGTAACAACCTGACCTCTAGAAGGGAAAACTGCAGAAGAAAAACATCAGCTTCTTCCTGGCTGTTATTATGAATACAAGTTAAGGTGGGACCCGTGGGATGTTTCTTTCCCTTCCCACCTGCTGCCCATCAGTGCTTCCAACACTCTCTTGAGCATGTATCCTGCTCTGTGATAGAATCTTATTTTACTTCCGCTTTTCCTTCCTTCTGAATCTCACATATGAATGCTTACATACTTGAGACTGACGGAATGTTTGTATTTGTTGGCTCATATCAAATAAAAATGAAATTGTTCACAATAAAATAACTGAGAATTAAATTGTTTAGTTCTTTATTATTAAAAAGAGTTACTTTTATATAATACTTCATTTTTTCTTTTCCAAGTAGCAAGAGCTCTTGAGAGAGAAAAAATTAAGTTCACTACCTACCCCATAATAATCTTAGGGACATATAAGTCATGTTGAAGAAATTTGCTGTCCTATTAGGACAACCAGTATTACAGAGTTTGACTAACATATCCCCTTAAGGTAGATTCTGCATGCAAATGCCTGCTGGTAGGCTCACAGTTATAGCTGTGCAAGGAGTAAAGATTTTTTCATGCTCACTAACTGTAACAGGTAGGCATGTGGTAGGGAAAACAATGATTAAATTTGTAGAACTTGGCTTAGGTACTGTGCATTTGTTATCAATATTATTATAGCTGTGCTCATTCAGCCAGAGATTGTTTACTGGGTACCTGCCATGTGCACGGGTACTGTGAAAGCTATCGGGGCACAGCAGTCAGTAAAAAAAATATGTCCTTACCTTTATGATGTACAGAACCCAGACATCAAATGAACGGTGACACTAACAAGTAAAGAATAGCATTAGTAAGGGGCTAGCGTGCCCTGGGGGCATCCATAGTGCCCTGTGCTATTTTCTCCTCTAATCTAAGGGCAATGGAGGAAATAGGAGTGATTCAGGTCTAGGTAGAGTCCTCTGAATACTGTTCACTGTTGTTGTATTAGCATTCTGATAACATTGCCATATGTCACAGGTGTGTTACTGTAATTATAAGTTGCTTTTATCCTAAATACTAGAAAGGAAACCCCCATTAATTTATGTCAGTGTACTTGGTAATAATTTATACATGCATATATACAATTATTTCTAAGTTGCTGCAAAGCAAACTGCATCCCTGAAAATCAGCCAGAAGCTTTTACTACCCAATCATTAGCCCACAGTGCCGATCAGGCAGCCTGTTTATCCAGGTTGTTAAGATTATAGGATTTAAGGTCCAAGGAAGGTGCATAGCCACATAAATGAGCTAATCTTCTGCATAAACTGATTTTTCTCACATTCTTACTGCATCAAAGCATAACATATTTTTTTTCTTTTCCAAGCATTTCCACGGGAAATAAAGTTTCAGTCGGATAGGTTAAGGGAAATTAATCTAAGTAGCTCAGCTGGAGAGACTCTGAAAGAAGCTGCAAAAACTTGCCTGAGCTCCATTCAAAATTAGTGAGACAAAGGGACAAAGGCTCATGGCTGCCACAGCTTTCCTTCTGAGATCAGTTATAAGGTGCATCTGGTTAAAATGTTTCCAGAGGTATGTTTTTGATACTAAGGGAAATATCACATTGAATTTGGTCCAAGTTGAATCTGCAATAGCTCTGTAAACCTCACAGTAGCCTTTAAACCGGTTACATTCAGTGAACTGTATCCCTACATGGACACATATAAATCTAAACCCTTTTTCCACAAACGATAATACTTCATTACCAAAAAAGAATGTACAAAGTGTCATATTTTATTTTAAAAGAGTAAACACAAAATAACTAGGCAGAACTTACCACCATTTTTAGGAGAAAATATAATTCAGAATCAGAACACAAATGTGGCCCCTCCTGTAAGGCCTGGGTGTGGCTTTCCTGGCCCATTGTGGCTGGCTTAAACCACTTCCAAATGGAGGCAAGAAAACATATTAAACAGCTCAATAAACATTCTTAAGTTCTGACTTTCTTTTGATAGTTGATTTAAAAAAAAAAACTATCACATTTTATGACAGCGTTTGAGTTAGCTTTCTACTAAAGAAGGTTGTTGCAATATGGCTTGCAAAATATGTCCCCTTCCCAGGCTTATTCTGTAGCATGTTCAGAGTCTGCATTCAATAGTTATCCCTCACCCTTCCAGACTCAATCCAAGGTAATAATAGTTCCATTGCATGCTATTCCATCTCTGTGTCTTCTGAGTCTCCCCAGTCATTCTTTCAGAGCCTCTCTTCCACTCTGGAGAAACCGTGAAGTAACCTAAATGGACAGGTTCTGCTGTCATTCTAAATGGACAGGTTCTGCTGTCATTCTAAATGGACAGGTTCTGCTGTCATTCTCTTGATGGCTTTCCAGCGATGCACAGAATCCATGTATCTAGTGTACACACACCTGTCCTTTACTAATGTCTGTTTAAGCTGCTGCCTTTATGTAACATTTTACAGTGATTGGCCTTGAATCATGTGTACTTGGCTTCTCCAGTTAGGTACTGAATCTTTCTGTTTCCTCCATACTCAAGGATATTATTTGCTTTCTCCTCTCAAGGTAAAATGGCCATTTTGCCTCCAACCTGCAGCGGACTTAGTGGAATGGCAATTTGTTGTCCTCTCCCCGGTACCTGTTGCAGGATTTTCCCTGTCCAATCACGTTAGGGAAGTGGGAGGCTTGTGATTGGACAGGAGAAGGGAGGCTGGAGTCTGCAACCCTAGGTGGAACAACAATATAAACTTATCAGTACCCCCAGAGCTCGTGTCTCTAGCTGCATATGTAGCAGAAGATAATCTAGTCGGCCATCATTGGGAAGAGAGGCCCGTTGGTCTAGCAAACTTTATATGTCCCAGTACAGGGGAATGGCAGGGCCAAGAAGTGGGAGTGAGTGGGTAGGGGAACAGGGTGGGGGGAGAGTATAGGGGACTTTTGGGATAGCATTTGAAATGTAAATGAAGAAAATACCTAATAAAAATTTTTTTAAAAAAAAAAAAGGAGAAGGGAGGCTGAGAGCGAGGAGTTGAGGGGACAGAGAGGTCTCAGGAGGAGAGAACCTGAATGGAGACTGATGTGGTGTTATCAAAAAGTTAGAATAATTGGGTTAAAGCTTTATCATTATCATTTGGTTATGAAATTATTGTATTGGCATCTTATAAATTGTGTTATTATTGATACATAAATCTGATTAGCTAATTAAGCATTAAGAATCTTGATTCTACCAGGTAATTAGGTGTTGAGATGGCTAACCAGGTGTGCATGGTGTATTGCGTGAAAGCGAGAAGAACTGGGGGGCAGGGAGGGAGGAGACACGTCTGAGAGATGGCCTGATGGGTGCTATGTGGCCTCACAGGGCTGACAAGTTGGCGAGTTGGCCGGCGGAGAGACCGAGCAAGTGAGATCACCTGGTGCAGGGGCTAGCCCTAGAGAGTTGGTGATGGCATGAGCCCAAGAACGTGGCCTGGCCCCACTGAGAGTTGGCAGGTTCATTTTTTAAATATTTCCTGCAACAGGTACCCAGGAATTGCTACTACTTGTCTGGTCCTTCTAGGAATACCAGTGGTGTGTTATTGTAATAACAAATATTGCACCTACCTTGAGTCTTTTGCAAGCTAACCATAATATAATGATTATAGTTTTAAACAAGTAAAAATTAAAATATTATTTTTATAATTTTTACATTCATTTTAATAAAACAAGCATTCCAACAAGTTTTATAGCCTATCATGATACAAATACTCCATCAAGCAATTTAAACCAATATAGTAGGCACCTACTGATATATGCCAAGTTAAACATGTATACACAGAAACTGTCAAGAAATCTGGTTGAAAGATGACAGGAACCTGCAAATTCTCTTTGTACGGAAATCTCTAAACCTCCCTTTGTTTTCTATCTAAAAAATCTATTCTAATTCAAATACTAATCTGTCATTCTATAACCTTACTAATGGCAGCAAAAGCACAAGGGTCGTCAAGTGTACACCACATGAAGGACTTCAGAAATACTGCCTCTAGTGGGTAATGAAAGTTGTTAGTATACTCTTTTTATTGATGCTATATTGAAGATGAGGAAACTGGAACACAGAGATATCAAACACCTGTCCCTAGTGGAAACCAAGACATCATACCCGGGTGGATGTGGCTTTAGAGCTCACGCTATGTTCGTTAATCTCGTGATCACATCCCTTCACTTGGAAGTTCACCTTGTGATCAGCTAAGCATTTAATGGACCACTGTTGCACACTCTTAGTGCAGTGGCTCTCAACCTTCCTAATGCTGTGACCCTTTAATTCAGTTCCTCGTGTTGTGCTGATCCCCAGTCACAAATAAAACTGTTTCCATTGTTACTTCATAACTGTAATTTTGCTACTGTTGTCATGTAAACATCTGACATGCAGGGTATCTGATGTGTGACCCTGTGAAAGGGCTCTTTGACCCCCAAATGGGTTGAGGGTTTGCGTGCTTGGCCCACAGATTGAGAACTACTGTCTTAGTGTTAAGTTTTTCATTTGCTTATGTCTTATACTGACATGTTTGTGTCCTCACGTCTGTCTTGTATACAGCAGAACCTGTACGTGTACTCAACCCGCCAGTGAGGGGAAGCTATGTTCAGAGCATTTGTTCTCTGTTATAAAGTTATTCTCACAGTGAAAACCTTAAATATCTACAAAGCACCTCATACTGTAAGATGGAAAGCTGAGTGTACACTGTCTGTTACCCCTTTCCTCCCAATAGAAGTATAGGTAACTGACTTCCCTATGGTCACAGTGCTATTTTCTTATAGACTTTTGGCCTTAAAAATTCTGATCCCTTGAAGTCATAGGAAAACACAATTTTAGATGTTTTTAAATTTTAAAAGCTCTTCTTCATTCTCTTAGTCCATAACTTTGACTTTCTCACCATCGTCCTAGTTTCATAACATTATCCTAGTTTCAGTCAGTAATCTCAATAAACAAAGACTCTGAGGTTTTATGGGGGATTCGGAAGCACTCACCTATGACCAACCACACTGAGTACAGCATCTATGTGATATAGCCTGGCACTCTTCGCAATTAAAAATGATTTATATTTGATCTTACAACTCAATAGGAATGATTTTTTTTCTTATCTTCAGGAAATAATGCAAAGGGAAAAGATCAATGAGTAGACAGATGAATTTAGATTACTACCTAGAAATGACCTGACATTTGGAAAAGTTTTGTAGAGGTATTAAATAGCTGTTGGAAATTATACATAGACCAGAATGTGATGACCAAAGAAATACATAAAAAATAAAATAAAATACAAAGATGCTCTATTTTTGGTGAAGTTCAAGTCTATGAAAGCATTGGAACTGTAAATACTGGGTGTTTTAAGGTAAAAGTGTTCTCTGTAAATATTTTTCTTATATGTGTTTCTGCTTTTGTAACTTTATTGATCAAATCCATAGGAATGATTATAGTGTCCAAGAAGCGGACACAGCAACAGTAAGAAGATGGTAGGGGCCACTAGGAGGAGTCAGGTGACAGAAAGTGAGAGGTCTGAGTTAGATCTTTGTCCTCATGGTATTTGAGAGTTTGGTGTAACTGCTGAAGTGCTTCTGGTACCTTCTTATGAGCTCATCAACCACAGAAAGTCAACCAACTAAATCCCCCAGTTGGTTTTATTTTTCCACATATTCATCTACTGAGATAATTTTCTTTTTCAAAACCACAAATGTTTGACTTACTTATTTCAATGTTTTTGTTTTGTTTTGACTTTTGAGACAGTCTCAGTATGTAGTCCAGACTGCCAACAACTTGTCATCCTCCTGCTTCAGCCTCCTGGATGCTGGGGTTATAGATACACACCACCATGTCCAGGTTGCTTGGCAATTTTTCAATCTTAATATATAGGAATTTCATACTTATTTTTGCTACTTTTCTCATCGGTTTCATCTCAATATCCCAAGTTTTTAAAATTTCTTGAACGCATCAGTAAGCCTGTCTTACTCAGATAATCTCCATATTGTGTTAAGTTGTGACAATCATCATAAAAATAGCTAATTTGATGCTGTCACAGACCAAGCACTACTCTAAATGCAACACATTTTTATCCTCACTACGGGCCTACAAAATGGTTATGATTGTATCATTCCTGCCAAAAAAAATAGTTCAGACAAGTATCAGAAAAAGAAACAATCCCAGGCTGGATGCCAAATCCTGTTCTCCCAGACTCTACCCAGTGTCATGGCTGAATGTCTATTCTAGTCTCCACACTGGTACCACCATCCTCACTGGCACTGTCATCATCACCCCCATCACTCACCCCTAACAGTTCTGGTAATAAAAGGCTAGTCTGTGAGCACATCTCCAGACCACTCACCAGCAAGTCCTTCCTCAGTAAACATTCACCATTGATTCATGCTCAGACATAGCATGACTCATGTAATTGTCCGTTTACTTTAAAAGACCTTTATCCACCTAAATCATACCACTTTAGTCACAAAAAAATATCCTGGCTATTCAAATGTTTTGCAGTTTTGAAGAATAAAATGCCCATGATATTCTCTTTATCTGTTAACATCTGTAATTCTTAGCAATTTTATTTTCTTTTTAAGACGAGTCCTGGAGAGATAGCTCAGTGGGTAAAGGGCTTGGCTACATCTACTTGAGGACCTGAGTTCAATCCTCAGTGCCAAGGGAAGGCCAGGCATGGCTCTGTACGCCTCTGTGACTCCAATACTGACATGAGGCAGGTGGGTCCCAGGGGCTTGCTGCTCAGATAATTTAATGGAAAACAGTTAGCTCGAGCTTTAGTGAGAAATTCTTGTCTCAGAAAATGGGACAAAAGGGACTGAAGAAGACATGCAATGTCAACCTCTGGTCTCTACAGACACACACAAGGGAAGTGAGTAGGCTACATTATACTGAACATGATCTCAATGTAGAACACACACACACACACACACACACACATACCAGATAGCCCATGGGTCTCTCATTTTCCAGGGGACTGTTCTAATCTCAGTTCCAGGAACCCCAAAGACCTCAAGAAACCGATACACAGATACTGCTACTTCAGATTGTACAAATCTTTATATATATATATATATATATATATATATATATATATATATGTGTGTGTGTGTGTGTGTGTGTGTGTGTGTGTGTGTGTGTGTGTGTGTACTTTGCTCTGTGACATATGCAGACATTTTCATATAGATTCTCAAAGGAAAATTACTTTAGTGTCCATTTTCACGTACAAATTTTCCAAGATATTTGTCTGAAACTCTTCATCACTGAATTCCTCACCATCCCCCATTTTGTTTTCCCACACAGCCTTTTAAAGCACTTGCTGAATTACTGTATTTGATGGCAGGGTATTTTTTATTACTACCTCATCAAAGCTCCAATCACATGGAAACATGATCTTGCTATAATGATAACAGCCTAAACCCCTTTCCACTCTGACCTACTTGTTAGCATCAGCTAGGGAACCTTGTCTTCCCGGACCTGTTAATCACTCTATAAATATCCAAGTATGCAAATGAATTGAGCCACACTATAAAATCATTTCTTCTGTTCTTATTTAATTATTTATAAATGAATGTAAACATCACCTTTCTTGGATCTAACAATAGGTGATTCTTAAGGAAAGGTTGGTATGATCTTGGTTCTATTTCAGGAAATCTGCCTCATAGTGGCCAGAAAGCAAAGAGTTATTCAGGAAAGAGGTAGAGCCTTATCGCCTTCAATAGCATACTGTCAAAGACTTGAATTCTTTCCATGTGACCCCAATATCCTAGGGTTTCCAACATCCCCTGGAAGTGTTGCATGCTGGGAGCCATGCCTGTAATATAGTCTGCTAAGTGGGTATCATAAGGCACATTGTAAATGTGAAGTAAAGAATGCTGAGGGAGGCCTGTGCTGGAGGAAATGATAATGCCGGTGGGGATAATGCTGTTGTGTGAGGATGGCCATAACTACACACTGAAGTGTCGCTCCCGGGGACAAAGACCATGTTTAACTCATCTTGAGCATCCTTAGCCAAGGTACCCGAGGGCCTGATACATGATACTGACAAATACGTGTTAAATTGATGACCTACTACCAAGTTCAAGATACTAAGAGCGAGTGAAATAGAAAAAAAAAAGTGGAGAAGGAAGGATTGCAAAAATCCATGATGGTGAAAATACAAACTTTACAGGAAAGCAAATCTAGATTTGGATTCTTCTTTTACTGCTTGGAAAACTGTATTATCTTGGACAACGCTCTTTAAACTTCAGCTTCCTCTTCTGCAAAATGTGACTCTCCTGCAAAATGTGACTCTCCTTGTCCATCTTCCGGACTAAGGGGAAGGCAGAGTGAAGCCCTGGATGGTAGGCACTCATTGGCTCGCCTGGCACGCAGAGATACCCCTGTGGTCCACGGGCAGGAGGGCCTTCTATTGTCAATGTGTACGTTTCGGTGACATGTGCTTCAGGCAAGGAGCTTGACCTGCTGAGTCTGAGAGCAATTGAGCTTTTTAAAAAGAGAAATAATGCAGAAACATAGCTCTGAGCTCTGTAACACCGCTTGACCATCTCTTCCAAAGGAAGGAGTGTGTGTGTGTTTTCAATCTGAGCACGTGATTGGTGGGATGCTCTAATGGGAAATAGGAAACTAACACTTCTCTCTTTTAACCACCTGCTGCACAAACTGTCATGCAAACACTGCCTCTTGCTTTATATGGGACACTCCTAAACCCCTGGGACTTTGTTATCTGCTTGGATTTTCTTCTGTTGTGAAGTGACTGAGTCAAGTACGTTTGTCTATAAACCAGCCAAATATTTCCTCTTAAATACTTGTGCTCTGAGTTGAACACACAGATATTGTGTGGTCACGTTCTTAGTGAGAGTCACCCCACCCTCCTGTCCTTCAGTGAACTTTAACTCAGTGTATTCGTATTTTTACATATACAGTGTATTTTTACAGAAGCTGAAAATAAGTGGAAGTCTTTCATCTCCAACAGGTTCCTCCCGGGGGCCCAGTCCCCTAACTATGGGGGCCCAGGACACCCTCCCAGTCGCAGCAGCTTTCACAGAAACTGTCAACGCCTACTTCAAAGGAGCAGATCCAAGCAAGTAAGCCTGGCATGAGGCCCACTGTCTTCTTAAAGCCTGGTTCTATCTAGTGTGGGGGTGGGGTGGGGTAGAGGACACTCTCATCCCTGCCTTCTGAAAAAGAGCTCTATGGATCAGATCCATAAATCTAAAAATTCTCTGAAATTGTATTGCATATCCTTTTTTTCAAAGACAATATCACTATGTAGCTGGCTGGTCTGGAGATGGCGACGTAGAGCAGACTGGCTTTGAACTCATAAAGATCTGCCTCTGCCTCCCATGTTCTGGCGTTAAAGACGGTGAGCCACATCTTATGTGTACATTTCTTCACAGAGAGATATCCAGCTTTCAACACTCTATTCCAAAGGGAATTCTGACTCCAAACTGCTGACAGGAATCATTAATCTACCCTGCACACCAAACACTTGCACCAGACTACTGCCAAGTGTATCATTAATCTAATTCTAGGCCTGAGTCCCATCAATAAACAAAAAGAAACCTAAGTGAGCCACAAATGGCTCTTAGTTCTTTCTTCATTCACAAGAACCGGACTTTAAAAAGAAGAAAAACTTACAGTCTAGGACAAGAGGAATGCCAGGCAACAGGTGTGCTCACAAGTGGCATTACTAATTTTATTAAGCAATGAGAATTAAATGCAATCGGAGCAACATATTTAAGTGGGAATTCACCTGGCAAAGTATGAATCCACGCTCCCCTTCTGAAACATTGTTTCAAAACATTATGACTCACCTGATACACTTCTAGAAAGCCAATATAATTTGTAATCCAGCCCCCAGGTCATCCTATCCAGTCACTAGATCTTTCATTCTTCCTGGGTGGCATAGCCTTTTCAACAACTAGGTTTGATTCTAGATCTATAATAATACAAAGAAACAAACACTACAAGACTGGGGTTGATCCAGAGAGGTGGGACATGAGAGAAAGAGAGAGAGTGGGGGAGAAAGGAGAGGGGCTCCTATAGGGCACATAAACACTGCCAGATTAGGCTGATAAACACTTACTACATATATATTAGTCCTGTAGACTCTGTTAGAACAACTTGTCCAACTACCTGTTATAGGAGTTGGAAGAGCCACTGGTCGCTTACTGATACCTTGAACACTGAGACTGATAAGAACTAAGAAAACAGAAGCATATTTATTTTTAAAAATTAATAAAATGTGGAGAGAATGTGTACCCTGTGGTGGAAATCTTGGGGGGATCACACAGCAGGTCTCTCCCTTACCTTCTCACTGGCTTTCACACAGCGGGTCTCTCCCTTACCTTCTCCCTGGCTTTCACACAGCAGGTCTCTCCCTTACCTTCTCACTGGCTTTCATTTACTCACTCACTGATGTATTTAGAGATGTAACTGGTTGTTCTCAGCTTCCACTCTGGCCTCTCTGACGTCCATCTCCACACAGCACACCACTCCCGTGCTCCAAACTCTCATCTGTTCTCAGGGAAAACACTTCCCAGGGATTTCTGAGGTCCTGGGCACTCTGTGCTTTGTTGATGAAGAGCTGCCAGCCATATCCATTTGCCCCCTCTCTCCTCTAAAATGGGTTGTTCCCTCCTTCCTTGTCTATATACCTCCCTATTCTCTCCACTTCTGCCACATTAGCCTATTAACTGTTTCTCTTCTCTGCCTCATTCTGTCTCCCACTCAGTCTCTCTCTCTCTACTTCACTGAAGTTTTCTCCCATGTACATGAGCAGTTTGACTCCTCACATTGGGTTTTCAACAAGTTTATCAAATAGAATTTCTTATCCAGCCAACAAACAGCAGCCCTCCTCTCCCTTCACCCTCCCCACCACCTCCTCCATCCCTCCGTCCCTTCCCCCACCACCTCCATACCCCTAACACCTCACACATACTTTTTTTCCCCAGTTTTCCATTGTCTGCCTTTCCTTGTCCACTAGAATGGAGTCTCCAGCAGATGAATTTTGACCCCTTTCTCCACTGCTATGTCTTCAGCATCCAAACAAGGCTGGGGATGCTTGAGTTATAGTTGCTATATGACTCCAGCTGACTCCATCACATCCAAGTTCTACAGAACCATTACACTGCACTGTACCAGACAGGAAGCAATAGGTGAAGTCACTTAGGATGGAAAATAAGGCTGTGTATGAGATAATCCAGAGTCTGGTGAAGAAGCAGTGTAAATATGATTCACTGGAAGACAAGACCTTAATATTTTGACTACACAATTTTATTTATTTATTTAAAAAAAAAATCTGTCCATATGTCCAACCTAGAAAAGTGTGATGTAAGAAGGCTAAAGATGAGGATGGCAAAGAAGGCTCCAAAAAGGATCATTTGAACTGAGTGTTGCAAGAGGGGGAAAGACTTTTCATAGTGAATAAGCCGAAGTGGGTTGATTAAGCAGCACAAGTGTATGCACACAGAGCATGCTCAGAGGAATCTGTGAGCTGTTAACAGTGCAGTGCAGTTGCAAGAGAGAGATGTGTTTCTTGTGCCCGCCCCATTCTCCAGACTCACACAGCGCCTCACTAAAACTGGCTGCAGATCAGGTAGCCCAGCTAGAGAATTAATTGCTGCATATGGCAAGAGGGAAGGAAGATCTGATTTCTAAGCCACATGCTACTTGGCTTGGAAATGTCTTCATTCTCTGTAAATGCTTCATGGCTCCAGGGTTCATTCAAAAATGCATTTCTTCTTCCATTTTGTATTATTTTAAGTTTTCATGATTCATATTCACATAACACATTGAATGCTCACATCAAATGCTCATAGGAACGGTCATTAAGGTTAAAAATCTTTTCCTAGTCGGGCGTGGTGGCACACGCCTTTAATCCCAGCACTCGGGAGGCAGAGGCAGGCAGATTTCTGAGTTCGAGGCCAGCCTGGTCTACAAAAGTGAGTTCCAGGACAGTCAGGACTATACAGAGAAACCCTGTCTCGAAAAACAAAAAACAAAAAAAAAAAACCTTTTCCTAAAGAAATAAAACCACATCAAACGATGGAATTTAGTAATCTATATTTGCAATAATCTTAAACTTTCATTTAGTGAATATGGAGGATATTAAGGCAAAGCGAACTCCATACACTTTCTCTTCAGCACCGTCTACTGACAAAGCTTTACCTGATGTTGCAGGCAAAGAAAAGCAATGTTTTTTAATTCTAATTCTCCCAAAGTAGGTAGTAGAGAATGAGTTGGAATTGAGTTTGTAAAATGAGTTTATGCTGAAATTGATACTATGAGTCTATATTCAATTTGGAAATACAAAGTGTTGTGATCATAAAAAGAGAAAGAACTATATGTACTGGCAGGGTGTGGGGGAAGGAAGTGCCATCCCTTCTCCCTGAGGGACCAGCCACACACTGTTATAGTATAGAATAGAGTTTATTTAGGGCATGGGGAGGGGAGTTAAGAAAGTAGTAGAGGCAGAGAGAAAGGCAGAAAGAGGAGAATAAAGAAGTGGAGGCCAGCCATGACCATGTGGAGAGAGGGGGCAAGATGTATGAGAGGGGCAAGAGCATAAGAGAGAAAGGAGGGGCCAAGCAGCCCCTTTTATAGTGGGATAAGCCTACCTGGCTGTTGCTAGGTAACTGTGGGGAGGGGAACACCTGGCTGTTGCCAGGTAACTGTGGGGAGGGGAACACCTGGCTGCTGCCTGGAACTATGGGGGTGGAGTTTAGACAGAATGCCAATACAAAGGACCCATTCCTGAAAGAACTTTGAAAAAGAACAAAGCCAGGGACTGGAGAGATATTTGTTGCTCTTGTAGAGGACTTAACTTATTATGTTCAGAGTACCCACATGGTAACTCACAACCACTCATAACTCCAGTTCTAGGGGACCCAATGGCTTCTCCTGCCCTCAGAGGGCACCAGACACATATGTGTGTGAATGGGTAGCAATACATGCAAGCAAAACACACATACACATAAAAAATAAAGTAAATCTCAAAAAAATATTTTAAAGAACAAATTTAAAAGACAAATATAATGTGATTTCAAGACTATCATAAAGCTATAGTAAACAAGACAGTGTGCTTCAAAAAGCTAAACGATCTCAATGGAACAGGATAATGGATCCAGAAATGGGCCCCTATCTAGATAACTATAAACACAATTTCCAATGTCCTTTAGGAAAGAAAAGATAGAGCTTTCCCAACAACTAGAAGAGAAGAGGTGTAGGGAGAAGAGGAAAGATGAAAAATAAGGAAATAAAGGAAGAGCTGAAACCAACTGAGCTCTGCATCTCACACATACAAATATTTACTAAATGTTTTATAAAGATAAATGACAAAGTAAATGATAGAAATTCTTGTAATTCTTAAAAAGGAAATGTAAGTTAAAACCTCCTTGTTCTTCCAAGTGCTTGTGGGGGGGTGGGGGGCGGGGGGGCACCCGATCCCCAAACCTGAGAAAAGACTGCAAAGCTGACACTGGATGAACGACATCCTCCTGGAATATCTGAAAGAAAATAACTTAGAATTCACTAAGAGAACAAAAAACAAATGTGATTTAAAGACCTGTCAGGGAATCTGGGGAGATCATCTTCAAGTTGCTAAGGACACATCAGCACATGAAAAGGATCTGAGGGGACCAGCAAGATGGCACAGCAGGAAAGAAAGACACCTTTGCCAAACCTGAACATCCCCCCCAGAAAACCGTGTGGCAAAAGGACAGAACCAACTACTGCAAGTTGACCTCCATAGATGCTCTAAAGTATGTGCACTTGAGGGTTCGTGCATACACACATGCGCAGATACACACACACACACACACACACACACACTTAATTAATAACTGATTAAATCTTTTTAAAAGATCTTAAGATTCTTAGCCTTTTTTAAAAGTCAAGTTAAAATGAAGTCAAGCTAAATCTCACTACTCACCAAGTAGTTGAAGGTAAGACAGATTGTACCCAGTGCTGGTTAGTATGTGAAAATGCTGAGATGCACACACAGCTTCATTTCCCATCTTAGAAAACACTTGGGGAGAAAAGAAGGGAAAGAGAGAGGGAAGGGAGAAAGAGAGGAAGAGAGGAAGGAAGGAAGGAAGGAAGGAAGGAAGGAAGGAAGGAAGGAAGGAAGGAAGGAAGGAAGGAAGGAAGGAGACACAGAAAGAGGGGACAGGACAAAGAAACAAAGGCAGTGGGGTGTTTCATTAAAAGGTAAAACTTTACCCAAGACAAGCCTCAGGAATCCCTCATATTTAGCAAGAAAAATTAGAGCCACTCCCACACAAAGGCCTCCGTATACACTGACCACACTTTTGTGACACATGGAGGCTGGAATGAATCTAATATTCTTCATTGGGTGAATGGATTTTTTTCTTTTTAAAATATGCTGTATTCACTCACCAAGAGGGAAAAAATGAACTACAGATGCACAGAACTGCATGGACAACCATGACGCTAATTACTCTGGGGAACAGAGTCTGACCCCGCCGTCAAGCCAAGTCTGTTAAATGACATTCTAGAAAGTGCAGAGTAATGCAGGGTGATAAGACCACAGAGAAAGTACCTGGGATTGGGGAGTGTAAAGCTGGGCCAGAGAGGTTACGGAAAGTCAGGAAGAAGTGTTTGGGGATAATGGAAACATGGGGCTTGGTTCTGTGTTGATTTCATAACATGCAAATGCATGAAATTCTACATGATGAATAACTACACCATATCACCTTTATACCTCCAGGAAGCCTTTAAAAACGATTATCCTTCCTTCCATGCTATCATCTAACTGTTTTAATTTCTATGACTAATTTTAACTGTGACAAAATAGGCAAGTTAATCGACTGAAGGACTAATAAAGTAGATCTTTACCTTGGCACATATAAAGGACTCTGACCATACTACCCAATGAGCTACAGTACAGTGAGTACAGTACAGTACAATGAGTACAGTACAGTGAGCTATGATGATAACACTCAAGGTATCATCTCCAAATACACAAAAATCACAACAATAAATGATTCCATTTGTGATGCCGACCGTTAGATTTTGTGTTAGTCTTCTACAACCCAAACATTTAACAAAATAGCCAGCCTCTTTTGGGCCAACAAGATGGTTTAACTGGCAATGGCTCGTACCCACGAGACTGATGATCCGAGCCCATCCCTAGATCCCACATGGTGGGAAGAGAAAAACATTCCCCTAAGTTGTTTTCTGACTACCGCAGATGTGTGCGCATGCCTCCACACACAATAAATATAACTTAAGACCGTTTTTTTCTCTTTGCTTGTGATGTTTCAGCAGAGGGGTATATGTTACTTCCCAAAACAGATAGTCAAATCCCCTAATGATAAGTTGAAACTTCCAGTTCTTGAAATAGCCACCAGTTTTAGAAACAAACTATATGTTTTCTTACAACTAAAGCTCTTTAAAAAAAAATAATCAGTACTGGAGTTCGCAAGCAAGCTAGAAATGACTTGGCCGTAGGAAGCATAATTCTAACTGTTTGTCTTTAACTCTGTGGGTGTTTTAGGTTGTCAATCAAACCTTTTCTTCTGCACCACACTTTGCATTCCAGCATCCTAACCCTGTTTCTGCTCTTTCCTCTCATGTGTTTGGTATTTCAGGTGCATCGTGAAGATCACAGGAGAAATGGTGTTGTCCTTCCCTGCTGGTATCACCAGACACTTTGCCAATAACCCATCCCCAGCAGCTCTGACTTTCCGAGTGGTAAATTCCAGCAAGTTAGAGCACGTCCTGCCGAACCCCCAACTTCTCTGCTGGTAAATATGATTCTGTATACAATCTTAAAGAGATGATTGTCTTGACACCCTGTGTCCAGATAAAGTGTGCCCCCTTGCATGAATAACACTATGGTTGGTTCTCTACACTACGGACATGCACATAGGTTAGACACCCAGACATAGGGGTGGGGGTGGGGGGAGTATTGCTAGCTGTCAAAGTTTTTTTTTTTTTAATGGTTTTTCGAGACAGGGTTTCTCTGTACAGCCCTGGCTGTCCTGGAACTCACTCTGTAGACCAGGCTGGCCTCGAACTCAGAAATCTGCCTGCCTTTGACTCCCAAGTGCTAGGATTAAAGGCGTGTGCCACCACCGCCTGGTGCTGTCAAGTTTTCTATGTGATGCTGCGTGAATGTATAGCTGCATACACATTTGTGTTTTAGTGGCCGACTTCAAACAGAGTAAAGAGGCATTTTTAAAAGCTTTGTATTGCTGACAGTATACACGTGCCCTTTTGCTATTTAACAGTTGATAAAGGGTAGTAGGTGATAAACCCAATAATTGGAAAACTTCTTGTACCAACACCCTTTTAGATGAAATAATATTGGTACTGTGGGTTATTCTTCCACATGAATTTGAAAACCTTAACTGCGAAACACACAACTTTACTATAATTTGTTGGCATGTGTCACACCAGGGAAGGCCATGTGGACTTGTCCCTGTAAATGCACACCTTTTCATTTCAGACCTGAAGCGCTGCCTTTATTATGTGCTTCTGCACATGTGTGCTGCTTTGTGATGTGTGTGACAAAGGTCACTCCTGTCCATCATAAAGCGTGGCTATTCTAGCTTAAGGTCTCTCTCCAAAGTGGCCACACTCTTCCTTTACAGTGTCTTCCCTTGGACTGGTACCAACATCGTGTCCGAGCTATGGCAGCCACAACCGCTTCCTTCCCTGATTCCAGTCTAACCCTGCTCAGTACATTTTTTTTTTACAGCCAATGAACTTGATAAGTTCATAGCTTTGTGCTGTCTGCTCGCAGCTGACTGGTGGCTTCATGTGGCCCATGGCCCAAAATCTCAGCTTGGTGCCATTGTCTCTGAGCATCTACCCAGATCCATGTGTCCTCTGATTAGTCATTCTCCTCATTAGTCCTTGTGTGTCAAAGACGAGCGGAGTCAGGTCTCACTCAAGGCTTGGCGTGCTAATTTGCCCATCTTCTAATACTACCCTCCCTGCTTCCTATGGCCCTACTTCCTCTCAGCTCCTCCACCTCCTCTGATTATCTCTCACCCCACTGACCATCCCCAAAGTAATTGTGTCCCCCTGCCATTCTCCTGGAAATTCCCCATTCTTTTCATTAAAAATTGCCCATCCACCTGTTTGTTCATTCACTCTCCTGGCCCCATGAGATAGCACAATCCAGAGGGCCTGGGACCTTGCTGCCATCCTTCATCCTGGATGAAGAAGCAGCTGCAGGACAGATCAGGAGTGTGGTCATTGAACAAGCTGCTGAACCCCAGCTGTCAAGAATCTTGAGCTTCTTAGAGAGCCAAGGCTGCATTCTGCTTTCCTATGAGTGTGATTACCACCATTAAACTCCAAGACCATCGCGTTTATAAATCTAGTTGTTTGGTTGTTTTTTAATTAGTTCAGCAGTTCACAACCTATGAGTTTTCCACTCTTTGGGTGAGGGGTCAAACAACCCTTCCACAGGGGTTCCCCTAAGAATATCAGAAAACACAAATACTTACATTATGGTTCATAATAATAGCAAAGTTACAGTTATGAAGTAGCAACAAAATTAATTGTATGGTTGGGGGTAACAACAACATGAGGAACTGTGTTAAAGGGTCGCAGCATTAGGAAGGTTGAGAACCACAGAGCTAGATGCTCTTGGGTGAAATCGTGCATGCCGGCAGAGGATCTTGGTGACATTAGCTGTATTTTTCTCAGTTAGACCAAATCTTCACTTTTTTCCATTTTAAGATAAGGACTCACCTACTACACCAAGCTGGCCTCAAACTTGGGATGCTCCTGCCTCATCCTACTCGATACTAGGATTGCAAGTACTGAATCTTTTAACTGGTTAGTTTCCGAAAGACTCTACTAGTTAAGTCAGTCCAAAGGAAAATCAATTTCTTCCCTCTTAGTTGCACTGACTGATAAGTTTGGGAGAGCTATTAAGTATGAGTGAGGAAACAGCTGGTTGTCAGTCTGCTGGGTTAACACACAGGACCTCACAGGAACGTTTGACGGCATAGCAGTGCCTCCCTGTGGGAACTGGGCAGCTTATGGGACACCACACCAAACTTCGATAGGCCAAAACCCCACTGGGGATGCTATCCTGCACTGACTATCAAAGGCAGATGCAGGAATCAGAGGTGGTCTGCTGAGACATTTCTTGTGTAGGTAACAGTACTGATGATATGCTGCTCAATTATTGATTTTCTTCCCATTCCCATCTTACTAGCGATAATACACAAAATGATGCCAATACCAAGGAATTCTGGGTAAACATGCCAAATCTGATGACTCACCTAAAGAAAGTCTCTGAACAAAAACCCCAGGCTACATACTATAATGTGGACATGCTCAAATATCAGGTAAGCCTATCGTATGGTCAGGGTTATCTTTGTTTCACATTATAAAACTTATATCCTAAATTACCTAATATTGCACAAGAGTACCATTTCTTTTACTATTACTGAAATGCTGTGGTCCTAAAAACTGAAGCCTTAAGGAACCATGCAGGTACTAGGGAGGAGAATATCAATCATATCCATAAACACAAAATGAGGTGTTTCGTTTTACTTATTATAGAAACATGGCCCAAAAAATGAAGTTGAAAATTCACACGCACAATTAATAAGTGTTGGAGCTGAAAAATAGGTTAGAGGTTAAGCTAAGCTAAGGAAAGCACTTACTGCTCTTGTAAAAGGCACAACTTCAGTTCCAACTCCCTGGTGGCACACACACATACACATGCAAATAATGAATCTATTTTTAAAATGTGATAGATATTGATAAGTTAGTTCAGCATAATTGTGGTTAGAGCATAAGAGTTCTAATATTCTTAATTTTAAATGATTAAGGATAACTAACCTAGACTTTTTTCCCCTTGGATAATAGTTCTAATCATGTAATAGTTCTAATGAAACTTATGCTAAGAAATAACGCAATGATGGAGGAGCCCCTAGGCAAAGAGCTATTAGCAGCTGATGGGTGCTGAGGGAGTGGGAAGAGGTGAATGTTACACTACACACCAGGAACTGATGGGACTGTCCTAAGGCAATATTTTATTATTCAAACCTGGCTTTTTCTTGTTCCGATTCCCTCACTAGTTGGCTCTAACTAGACTGCATAGACTGTAGTTTTCCAGGCGGAGAACCTGGTTCAGGTCCTCTGAACTTAAAGAATCTCAGGGAATCGCCAAGGAAACAGATCTCAATGGAATAATGGCAGTGCCTGGTGTTGTCCGCTTCATTGGTTTGTCATGACGAGCAAACAGGACGTGCATGTTAGCTGTTAACAAGTATTAAGGAGTCACTCCATTGCTGTATGCTAGACATGATGCTGTTCCTCCTGGGACCTTCCTGACAGCCTATGAGCTATGCTGTTTTTAAAGTTCCCGTTTGGCAGATGAGAAAGTCATGGAGGCTGAGCAGGTTTAGTGATGTGTCCAAGATCAATCAGGTTGCTGGGCAGCAGAACCAGAATTCGCACCCAAGACTGTCCGGTCTTGTGGCTGCAGCTTCTAACCAACATGCTGTCACACCTTCCTAAGTACAGAAAATGCATCTGTGGACTCGAACGTGCTGTAGGGATTTCCACAGCTGACCTTGTGCATCTAATTGTCATAGTTATCTCAAGGACCCAACACTTCCTCCTGTATGCCACCTGTCTGTCACCTGCGTGTCACCACCTTTTCCCTGGGATACCATTTGTGAGCATCACAAACAATAGTGTGACATTTGGATTTGTAAGCCCCCAGTCCAGTGAGAGCCAACCACAGCCTCTGGTTTTAGATTAACAGTTGAGACTTACACGTTCTCTCTCCTGTCCTTTGGCAAGGTGTCTGCCCAGGGCATTCAGTCCACACCTCTGAACTTGGCGGTGAACTGGCGCTGTGAGCCTGCGAGCACTGACCTGCGCATAGACTATAAGTACAACACGGATGCCATGTCCAACGCAGTGGCCCTCAACAATGTTCAGTTCCTGGTCCCCATAGATGGAGGAGTGACCAAGCTTCAGGCTGTGCTTCCTCCAGCAGTCTGGTAAAAAGCTTCACGTTCCCCTTCCCCTCCTCTGTCCTCTAAAAGGACTCGTGCTTAAGGGGCTGCAGACTTTTTAGCACCAGGCTTTACTGTGGGAAGAAACCTCAGAGGGCCAGTCTGAGGACTTGGGTGGAAACCGAAAACTACTACAGATCAGTTGAGAGGAAAAGGCTTTAATTGGGGGAGTCCGATGTTTGGCTTACCATGCAAGCATGGAGCAGAGGCTTTCCTCTGGATCTCAGCTGAAAGTGAGTGTTTCCCAGTGCACTGCAGAATGGGCAGGGCCTGGGGAAGGAGAGGAGTTGGCTACCAGGAAAATCAGGTTGGTTTGCCTCCTAAGGGTTTGATTCCCAGGATCAGAAAACATGATTGGCCTAACTCCTTCTCAACACACACACACTGGGGCCCAGGCTGCATCCTGTGTTTGAAGATTCTTTCCATTCCAGCTGCTGGCTAGGGAAACAGCAGACAGGTTCATCAGCTTCCTCAGCCTCCCAAACCTGAGCATCCCTTGGAGCTAGGACCTAAACTGCAGGAGAGTCTAGGGGAATGCAGTGTTCCATTGAGCCACCAAACTGTAGAAAGGCTAGCTGGAGGGAACCAGATGGGACAGGAAGAAATCACTGAGTGCTAGAATCTTCTGTAATGGGGGAATGTGGAGGACTTCAGTTTTTTTTCACAAGTACCAGCAAAATGTAGAGTACTTCTTTAAAACTAATGTGGGAGCTGGAGAGATGGCTCAGCGGTTAAGGGCACTGGTTGCCCTTCCAGAAGTCCTGGGTTCAATTCCCAGCAACCACATAGTGGTTCACAAGCATCTATAATAGGTTCTCATGCCCGCTTCTGTCATGCGAACAGAGCATTCATATACATTAATAAATGAAATGTTTAAAAATTAAAACAAAACAAATGTGAGCTAGCGTTAACCAGCAGGTGGGGTGGAAGGTACCTAAACACCACAATTAACAACTGCTTCTCATCTGCTTTCTGGGTAGATGTATTGTAAGGACTGCATTACCCTCTATTTATCTCACATTGCTGTGGCTCCTTAGAATAAGGAAAAGAAAGCACATTTATGCATGTAGGGGAACAGATAACAAAACAGGCAGAGCTAAACGTTTTGAGTCCGTTCTAATTTAGCACTATCTGGAAATGTGGCATCTGATGAACAAATTCTTTGTGTGTGAGAAAGCCCTTTATTTTATTTTTAGGAATGCCGAACAACAAAGAATATTATGGAAGATTCCTGATATCTCCCAGAAGTCAGAAAATGGAGGTAATGTAATCACGGGCTTAAATCTGACATAACTTACAGGTATTGGCCAACTATGAACCCTAAGCCATGCACCCCTAGAAGCAAGCAGAATGCTTTGTTAGTTTTTCTTTACTTACTAACATATCTCAGTCAAAGCAAGTGGCTTTTAGCGGACCTTCCTCTCTCCTTTCCCACCAAGCCCTCGACTCCCACATAAACCACGGCATGTGTCCATCCTGTGTCATGTCCCACGTCGATGCTTTTCTTTCTCCCTCTGATGTTAATCACAGGGAAAGGATGTAGCCATCCTTGTAGCATGTCACAGATTTCAAAGTACCGTTCTGCTGACATACTCTCATTTTGTAAATGAAGAATACGCTGCTTCCTCAGCTGCCCAGTTTTGCACAGTTCACCTCAAGCGTGTCTTCAAAGTTGCATGCTGAGTGCTGCCAACCGCTGTCTTGCAGTAACGCTCTTCTTTTAAAGGTGTAGGTTCTTTACTGGCGAGATTTCAATTATCCGAAGGCCCCAGCAAACCTTCCCCACTGGTTGTGCAGTTCACAAGTGAAGGAAGTACTCTCTCTGGCTGTGACATTGAGCTTGTTGGAGCAGGCTACCGGTTTTCACTCATTAAGAAGAGGTTTGCTGCAGGTAAGTGGGTAGCTATCCCTCCTCGAGCAGGAACTGGCTGTGATTTCTCTGCCCCCTCAGAGCTCCTATCCCCACAGCCCATTAGGAAGCAAACTGATCATTGAATCGAGTACGGATGAACTGGCAATTCCAGCACAAAGGTGGGCTGAGCCACCGTTCCCACCTGGTTGTCTGTATATTGAAGTCAGTGGGATAAGTCCTGCCACCGTATAGCCAAACAAGATTGACAGACGAAGCTTTGACTTGAAAATGTATTTTTGAAACAGGAGAGAAAGCATAAAAATGTGTGTGGCGTGCCTAAGGCAGGGAAGCATTAGATTCCTAGGAAGGGTTTTGTTTTGTTTTGTTTTCCACACACTTAACTTTGTGAAATTTAGAATTGTCAGGCTAAGCTAAGGCCTGGGAAGATCTGATTTTTATTTTTTTACTTTAAAAGCCACCTTTAATGTGTCTGTAAGATGGCTCAGCAAGTTAAAGGCACTAACTATGTGAGCCTGGAAGCTTGGGTTAGGTCCCAAGGTGTAAGGAGAGAAGCAACATCAAGTAGTTGTCCTCTGACGTCCACATGTGTACTGCCTCATACATTCTCACACACACACACACACACATCATGTATACACATACTATAATAATTCTTTTTTTAAAAAAATAAGAATGTGTGTAGTTTTGAACTGGTGAAATGGATCAGAGAATAAAGGTGCATGCCACCAAGCCTGATAGCCTGACTCCTTGGAAGTCAAGATGATAGAAGAAGAAAAGCAGCTCCCACAAGTGGTCTTCTGACTCTCTAACTCCCACATATGCGCCAAAGTATATACATCCCCCCATAGGTAGATAAGATAGATAGAGAGAGAGAGAGAGAGAGAGAAAGAGAGAGAGAGAGAGATAGAGAGATAGAGAGATAGAGAGAGACAGATGATAGATAAATATCTAGTCTACAGATATGAACTGTTTATATGGCACAAACAAGAGCGTGTAGAGGGCAGGATCTCCACAGTAATAGCTACTGCTCTTGTCAGTGGCTGGCACCGGTAGAGCCTTACACATTTGAAGCCAATATATTACCACTCCTCTCCTTCTTCCTCCTCTGGGACCTGGTTTCTATGCCTGCTGTTCTGATGCAATTAATTATTCATTGTATCCCTTTCATACTCAAACGAACTAAGTCGAAAATAAACATGAGCAGCTTCTCATATTCGGGGACAGATCCCTGACCCACCTGAGCAGGATTCAGAATGTTTGGCAAATTGTCCGCAGAAATAGAAATTTTGACTTTGGCTGTAGGGAACTAAGAAACCTGAAAAGCTCGCTGCATCGTAGGAGCGCGGCACTCTGAGCATGCAGGGTTTGGTTCTGAGGGGTAGAGCAGGAGCAATAATAGATCATCCATCGAGCTTGTGGGTGACATATTGATCTGTGATCTTGTTTTGCAGGAAAGTACTTGGCAGATAACTAATAAAAGGTCATGGAAGGATTTGGAAGATCCATGCCCCGGAGAGCTGTTGTTTGAGAGACATGTTTTAATCTGGCTTGATGAACACAAACCGGTGTCCGTACTTGGGGTCTGTCAGCTGGAAGGTCCTGGCTTTCAGCAGTGACTTCCGGCACCCAGTACTGTGCTGCTCAGTTCTGCAGTATTTACTTATAGGTGTAATATTTGTTAATGGTTTTAAAATGTAATTATTGTATTTGTAAACTGTACCTTCATTCCAGTAAGGCAGTTAGACACTTGGGTTTTAGCATTTTCCATTCCTGAAACGGATGTAATTTAAACTGTGGTATGTAAATTTAATAGTAGTACTGTTGAACGGCACAATGCTTACAGAGATACAGCGCATTTTGTCAATATATAAAATTTAAATAAAATGTTGATAGTTATCCTAAAGGGGGTGCCACACATCGAGAACCTTAAACAGAAACAAAACACCCAGCTTACTTTCCTTCACTCTTTACTATGTTTCCCTCTAGTGCTAAAGAAAACTTCTAGCTTCAGTTTAGTGGGTTAAATTCAGAAATTATTTCAGAGAAAAAAATTCTAAAGTTACAGCATATTCAAAGAGAAACATTAATTACCACTTTTTAAAGAGCTTTTTTTTCAAACTGCAAATTTCATAAAAATGCAAACTGTGTAAACAGGGCCTCTTATTTTTATAACTTGTGTAAAAAGGGAAAAGCAATTCATATTTAAAGTTTAAGTATATTAAATTATATCCAAGAGGGCAGAGGATGCTGAAGTCGACCTGACCCCAAACCCCTTCTGTGCCGTTTAGCAAATGTGGAGATTGCTAAATCATCAGATTAAAGCCAGCTTGATTTTTAAAGTTTCGAGACTTTCTGTAGCTGAACTGGTTAAAACTTTTGCACAATTGCTCGGGACAGAGGGTCCTCCCTCATCCAGCATCCAGGGGTGGGTAGCTGGTTTCTTCTTTACTCATGAGAATCAAAACACAGAGAAGGACGGAGGAAAACAAGTAGTCCCCTGTTCCATCCAAAAGGAGAATTCTAAACTTATCATTTACATCTTTGGGGGAAGGAAGAAATAAACTTTATAAATGAAAATTCTATTCACCTTGTTATCCTATGACTATTTTTGGATGATTTTAAGATTCATCATATACAACTGTGAATCTTTGCCGCTCTTGGGGAATTGAAAGCAGAGTTGGGGCAGTGGCTTTGAACATAGTAAATGTCACAGTTCTGGGAGGGGGGATGGCGTCTGCCCCACTGGAGGGGAATCAAAGCCGTGTCGTGCGATGCATAAAGAAGTCTTCCAGTAAACCACAAGTTATTTTAAACAGAAAAGTTCCTGTTTGAGGCTCTCCTACTGAGTTGGCGTGTGTAGCATCTGCTGCTGGATCACATTTTGTATCCACTCAAATCTGACAAGGAGTGGTCAGCTCCTTTCAATTTTAGAATCAAATTAAAACTTTTTAAATTCTTACTTCAACAGTGAGATTGTGGTTGGCAGTTGTTTCTAGCGAGCTCTGTAGATTTATCTATGTTCTCTTCGATCAATGCTTGCTACCGACAGGACGTCCAAGAGGATTTTTAACCTGCTAACAATTCATCTATTTAAAACAGGCTCCTGCCTAATTCCCCAAAGCAGTCCGGCTTTGAAGGTTTTTTTTTTTTTTTTTTTTTGAACAAACTAATTTGTTGACCAAAAAGTTTGGCTTTGAAACTGAAATAGAGAAATAAAATGTAAATTTTAAATCTAATGGAACAAGTGGAAATGAAAACATTTAAACCAATGGAGAGTACATAGCAGAAAAAAAGTGAAGCTTATCTAAAATGTGATTATACAATGTTTTTAAGTAGTCAGTTCATGGAAAAATATTGAATATTAACACAAAGCATATTAAAAATATGTAAATATTACTGTTTCTCATGTCTTTCTCTTTATATCTTATTTTGTGAAGTTTTAGAATGAATTGGTCATTAAATACGCAGTGTTTCTTTCCAAAGAATAATTTTGTTGATATTGTAAAAATGTAATTAAAGATAGAGATTTGAGTAGTCTCTAACATTATTCAAATGTTTCCAAGAACCAAATTGGAAACTATGAAGAAATCTTGCAATCCCGTAATTGGCTGTTGTGAAATGAAATGACAGTTGGTGATCTCAAAATTAAGCCTTGAAAATCCAGAGCTTCAGTGGGGAATGGGTGGTCCCTTCCAGTTCAGAAAGTGGGTCAAATAACAAGTTGCTCATATCAGAGATGGAGATGTCGGTGCTGTTTGGTTTTAAGCTTGTGCAGTTTCATCTCCTGGTGAAGCTCTGTGTGCAGCACTATAGGATAAAAATTCATATTCTGAGACGAGTCCAAGACTAGGCAGACTGGGTCTCAGTTTTCAGTGTCAATCGGGTCAAGTTCCCTTTTGTCCAAACAAAATGGGTTAGCTCATAGACAGATGGTTGGCAGGACAGTAAGCTAAATTAAGGCAAAGTTCTAGTTAGTCAGAGAGCAATTTCCTAAACACTCTGACTTTAAAGGCTGATAGAAAGTATACATGTTTTATTTTGGTGACATGGAAAGTATGTTTTCCTCTTCAAACAAATCCCATATTTTTATGAAATTTTCAAAAATAAATTCCTGTTTAAATTAGTCTCCATTTTATCATAATGGGAACTTGCAACTGCTAATCTAAAACTCTCTGAGATCCTCCAACCGCTATAAAGAGCATTCCCTGTATGCTATTTGGGACACAGCTTGCCTCTAAAGCCTGTTCCTGTGCACACAGGGACTGGAAAGTCCAAGAGCAGATGCTTGTGCATTTTGACAGTTTATATACTTCTCAGTCTCAGTCTGCAAAGTGTCAGAGCCATCCTCACACACATTTGCACCTTTAATTCTTCTTTTGAAGGAAGCAAATCTACCTTTGCTCTGCCAGGGATACCTGATGGGCAAACGCAGATGTGTCCCTTGCCTTCTTCTCACCTTTATGGTGAGAATGCACCCATATGCAGTTTTCACGTTTTTCTTAATGGGACGTCTTTTTTTTTTTCCTAACAAGCTTGTGCCTAGAACCCTGTAAAGCAAAATGTTGCCAAGCTGACCCTGAAACATAATATCACAATATGTAAATGATGTCAAAGTAACTTACAACTCTGAAGACTTACAGTTCTATTTAACCCAGATAAACTACCTTTTGAGACTATAAAGAACATGTGTAATAATAGTGATTAGCTGCTACACAATAAAAATAGCAAAACAGTTGTACAGTACGGTGTACTGTGAGCACTCCTGGGCTGTCAGACACTGCAGATATCACTGCATTCTCCCTTAGACTGCAAAATGGCAAAAAGGCTTTTCAGCCTGTGTTTTCCCAGTGATGGTATTGAGAATTGGGTTGGTTCATTTCCCCAAAGTGTCATCACAGCTAGTAATGACCTCAGTTATCCCGACAATGGAATGAGTACCTTGCTGTTTCATCTGGTTCATTTTGATAAAATCATCAACTTGAATATCAAGATAAATGGCACTCTGAAAAGTTTGCATTAAAAGTGTTAAAGAGGGAGCTGATAAGATATTATTTTAAAAGAACGATGTCTCTCTTGAAAGGATGAACTATGAGACCCCTTGTTTCCAACCAATCATAGTAGAGTAAGATTTAAATTGAGGCCCTCTTATACGTTCAGAACCTAGCCAGACTGCAGTGATTACCAGCAAGTCTTTATCAATCTCTAGGGATAAAACTTGGGAATCTATACATTGTGAAGTTCCCAAAAGCTGAGCACAGTGGCCCTAATAATTCTCTAGAGCGCTTTTTACTGCTCACATTATAGTGGACTTAAGTGTTTAATTTCTAAGGTAAATGCTATTTTTCTAATGTTTTCTCCCAATTCAGTCTAATTAATAGTAGCTCCTTGCTTGCAAGAGACACTCAGACAGTAAACCTGGAAACTGACTTTATTTCATAAACTCTTGGCTTTATAAACATAGATAAGCCTCATGCCGAAAAGAATTTTACCAATTTTTGCTTTGCTTTGCTTTGCTTTGCTTTGCTTTGCTTTGCTTTGCTTTGCTTTGCCTTTCCTCAAACCAATTACAGGTTGTCAGAGAAAGTTAAATAATAGTAAAATATGCAAATATCCACTAGAAAGAGAGAGATTAGAGAGAGAGAGAGAGAGAGAGAGAAAGAAAATATGTTAGAGATTTCTCTTCCCCCAAAGAGGATGTATTTTGCAAAATCCAAGTCAAATATATTTATTTTGTCATGTGAGTTTTTCTGTTGAATTACTTCTAAAACCTAAAATTGAGGGGGGTTTTTTAGTGACACCAGCGTGGGCCAGAATATAGCTTAGAAACTTAATATGAGGAAATGTGATGTTCCCATGATGCCCCTTCCTGCCGTTTACCTTAACCAATGAGTCAAATTTGTTAGTACAAATACCTAAATCAAGTCAAGTGGCACTGATTAAGGGGACTCTTATAATGAACCTCTCTAGCACACTCACTATCTGAATTTATCTCAGAATTTATCTTGTTGGACTTTCCCTCCTCCTTTCCCTTTTTGTTTGTGTTATGTTGGTTTTGTTTCTTCGTTTGGCATACAGTGTAGAGCACAGTTCTCTCGCTTGTGAATTAAATATGGCTTCTCTCATGTTTCATGTTAATCCATAGAATGAGGAGGAGGAATGAGACCAGACTGCTCTCTTTACATCTTCAAATATTAAAGAGGAACAAACGAAAGTGCTGGTCTTCACCCATCACTGCTCAGGGCTGTGCTATCCACAGTAAGCCAGAGACACATTGTTAATGTCCAACTGAAGTAACTTTCCTTCTTGAAGCACTGTCAGCTTTTATGATCAGTTGCGATGCCTTTTAGACTGGCCCCATGTTTAGTTTCTGCTTTCTATCCCAAATGGGTAGTGCTGGGGGAAAAAAAAAGACAGACTGTGGACATGTGTCATGGCTATAATAATTTATTCTCCAGACTGAAGTTCTGGATTCCTCCCTTTTTTTCCCAGAATACAGTCAGCCTGTGCAAAACTCATCTTTAGCCTCATAAGAAAAAGAGGTTTCAGTACAAAGCCAGTACAGATTAAAGTGACCCTTAATGCTGTTTTAAAGAAAAGGTGGTATATTTGATACTCTATCCACCAGTATTTTCCAAATCGTGTTTGATTTGTTAGCACAAGCAAACATTCATTGTGTTCTGAAACAACGTGGTCCTATGTCATAGCTGTCTCTCTTCAGATATGGGCAATAACTTTCAAAGTCCTCATGAAACTGGTAAAAGGGTATTTTTAAGTATAAGAGTATTCCTTGAAAAACTTTAGGAAACTTGCTTCTAATTACAATTCACAGCTCCGTTAAAGGATATGTAAAGCACATTATATAAGACAGAGGGATTAGCTAAGATAATTGGAGCTTCAAGGGAATTTTGCCCATTGGAAGTGAGTTGCTACCTGTGCTCACTAATACCTTTCAGTGAGTTTTAATTCTATTTTCTAAAGAACTCTTAACCCCGCATGGAAATTGTTTTACTTTTTAAAGATCAATACTTCAGGCCCCTATTGTTGAAAGGTTCAAAATCCTTGGAGTAATTGACACTGGAGAAGAATCTTCATTATCATATCAGAATCATGTTTAGAGCGATGCTGAGAGTATTTTTACATAATTTTTGGAATTCTATGAAAACATTCTAGTTAAGGCCAAACGCAGCGCACTGTTTTCTCAGCATAGACTAGAGGACTAACACTGAGGTAGACTTTGGGTTTTGTTGTTGTTGTTGTTGTTGTTTATTTGGTTGGTTGTTTTGTTTTTGTTTTTTTGTTGTTGTTTTTTTTACTTTTCACAAAATAATCATTTTTTACATAAAATCAAATTTAAAAGATGTTTGTTTAAAATTGTTTGTGGCAGACAGAAATGGCATTTATGTTTTCTGAGCATAATTCATCCTTTAATCCCCTCAGAGTCTGTGAGTTGCTACCTGAAAGACAAACCACCCATAAATGTCCTGCTTCCTAGACTGAGCGTATATTAATTCCACCTGACTCAGCCAACTTCATTATCTTATTGGCATCTTTTCTGGCAAAATGAATGTTGAATCTCATTTATTCACCACCTTAAGCTATAGTTAAAATGATAAACCGAAAGACTGTCTCAGACCATCCAATACCTGGTATTTTTTCTTAGGAGTGGCTGGGATGACATTTCCTAAAGCTGCATTGACTCCACGGGTTGGTGTTTAATTGCTGCTTTTTAAAATGAACATGCATGGAAGAGATGGGTGCCTCTCCCTCTGTCTTCCTACCCCTTCCATTCTCCTGCATCCTCCTCCCATCTCCCCACCCCCCACCCACACCACCCCACTTGGCCCCTTAACTCAGTCAAAGGGAACTGGATTAATTGCTGTTGAATAATTATTTTGGAAACCAGCAGGAGCTGTAACACTAGAGCCCTACCTACCAGCAGAGGAGGAATTTCCAGGCCTGATTTTAAGCTGTTTGAACACTATTGTGTTTCAAATGAAAAGGTTTTCTCATTAGTTTTTTCCCCTTGTAGAGGGCAAAACCTTTCTGAATGAAATGACCAGTTTGAATCATCATTTCCCAACAAGTGGCAGTGTAAGCCATTAGGGTTTTACTGGTAAAATTAAGAAACTCGGAAAGACATCACAGAGAAATGTTTCTAACTTAGAGTTATGCAATCCATCAGGTCAGTGAAGAAGATGACTTATCAGTGTGTACTTTGACCTGGTAGTGGCCTTTATTTCAGATTATCCATGACCCATGTAGCAATGTACGCTGACACTCTGTATAATCCTCTGCTACGTGTACCATCGCACAAAACATCTTGGGCATCAAATATTCACAGAAGAAACAGTGTGTTCAAATACTCAAGTATATTTTAAATTTAGTCAAAAAGTCAGTGCCTCATCTTTCTTCCTTCCTGCTCATTTTAACAGTGTGTGACTTACCGCCCCATCTGCAGTTTGGCTTACTGCTTCCTGTGAGCTCAGCAGAGCAACACAGCAGAGGCGCGCTCCCTCTGACCACCGTCTGTCTGAGCGCTGTGAGCTCTCTACAGGGCAAGCAGGACAGGAAGGTGGCTGAACCGATTGAAGATAATAATCATGAGATCATCTCCACATCACTTGCCTTATGAGTTAGTAAAAGTGTGGATATCATTTTTTGTAACTGGTGATTTTTAAAAATGTCCTGCATAGTCCTTCCAGTCACCCATCTCACAAAATCTTGAATATGCAATTATTCTTCATGACACATTACTGCAAATAGGGTTCCCATTTGAAAATGCAGTTTAATGTAAGTTGTTATTGAAATGTGATTTTTTTTCCTGGAAAATAAATGAAAAAAATATGAAAATAAACCAAGCTGTGAACCTTTTATTTCCTGCACCTTAAAATTGTACCTACACTTCTGGAAAATGTAATTCCATAATTAGGGAAAAGATGGTAGACCCAAGGTCTAGCAAAGGCAAGAGCTTTCAAGTGAAAGGAATTCAATTCCATGCTTTGACTAGAGACCCAAGCATGTTACATCATAGTTGTAAATATCCTCATAAAAGCAAAAATAAAATAAAATTTAAAAATAGCGGGGTATGGTGCTAGAGAGACACGGCTTAGCTCTAGCTAAGAGAAAAGCACTAGCTGATTTTCCAAAGGACCCAGGTTCAACTCTCAGGACCTACATGGCAGCTCACAACTGTCTGTAATTCCAGTTCCAGGGAATCTGACACCCTCACAGAATCATGCAGGCAAAAAAACCAACGTGTGTAGAATAAAAATAAATCATAAAAATGTTTTAAAAATGAATAACGGGGTTTCTACAGCATCAGGTCTTTAGGTTTAAATGAGGTAGCAGCAGTCACTGAGCAGATATCTACCTAGTTGGTAGTAGTCAATGGCCAATGCTTTCCTGCTCTTATCTTTGTGTAAACAGGGCTAGGGATGGGCTTTAGAGCTCTTAACACTTTGCTGGAGTCCGGATGCTAATTACTGTCCTGGCTCCTGCGGACCAAGGGAACATTTGTCAAGCACCCTGCTGTATAGGCTGTATTCTGTGGGCGGCGTCCTGTCTTCATTCAGTGGGTGTCCACTACAGCAAGGAGGCTAGAAGGTGGACCTTCAATACCTAAATACCTTCACCACAGCGCTTCTGAAGCTTCAGTAGTCTGGGGTCCTCCGAGGGCTTGAAGGAGTGCAGCCTGCTTTTGTACCGGCAGAGTTTCAAATCCTGTGCTCCCAGGTGCGTCCTTTAACGTCCTAGTTCTCGGTGCGCTACTTCTGTAAAGTCATTTTTGTGACAGAGTTTTGTGGCAACTGAACCGCTGCACAGCATCTGTCAACGGGGAAGGGGGGTGCGGGGGGGGAGGAGTTGGGGCGGGGGGATGGGCAGCTTCTACGTCTTCAGGTCTCCTAGAAATTTTGCATGTTTTCCACTGGCGTCCCTGACGTCCACAGGGGGAGAAACTGATACGGGGCTCTGGGGGCGCATTTTCAGTCAGACCTGGAAAACGTTCAAGGCAGCGGGACTGGGAAGGCTCCAGAAGACAGAGATGGTGAGATTCCTAAGATGGCTCAGAGGCCCACCGAGCAGGGGAGGGGCGGCCCTGGCAGTGTTTGAGGAGGTCACCCTGGAGACGCCCTAGTACCCACTGGGACTGCTCGACCAAGCGATGCTGGAAGCAGCAACCGGTCTTCTGCAGCTCTGCTGAGGACGATCCCAGGTCCTGGTGGTCCGACCTGCCACCCAGTGCAGAGCAGGTATGTGCAGGCGCTTGGGGACAAAGGATCCAGGAAAGGAGGCTGGGGAGGGAGCAGCCTATGTGGGGAAAAGGCGATCTCTGCATCCAGCCCAAGAAAACCAGAAAAAGTGGTCCCAAGTTTGGTCTTCAAAGGGCGGCGCGCTCAACTCATCCACGAATGCTGGTCGCCAGTGGTCTTTGCTACTTCCCTGCACATCTGGGGACCTCTGAATTCCCATCTGAGGTCTCTCTAGGGAGGACTAGTCTGCAAGCAGAGTTGGGACCGGCTCATTTTCGCGAATTGACAAGCGTGGGAGGTACCCTTATGTTAGGAATGCGGTTCTTAGTGCTTCTAGAAGGAAAGACTGAGCAGAGGCACGCTTTACTATTGAGTAAACTACTCAATTGAGACTATTGAGTAAAGCAAGGTGAATATTCCAAAGAGACAAGCACAGCTTCCAAAGGGGTCCGAGGGCGCAAAGGGCTCCTCCTAGAGGAATTCAAAGTTTATGAATATTTGTGAGATAGATAGCATATTCATGGAGTAAGGTGATGGGTTTTTTGTTGTTTTTGTTTTTGTTTTTGTTTTCTTCCAACTTATAATAAACTTGACCTCCTTTTTAGGGAATTTCTTCCTATGATTTCTAGAAAGAGCCTCAAAGAAGGTCAAAATCATAAAACAAGGCCATCCTTATGCTGTCTTACAGTGTACACGCTTCGTTATCGCGCATGTGTAGGTCGATACGCTGATGCTTTCGCTTTTTGATGGGGAAATGAGCACTCTATCAGGAGACTCCACTATCAAAATGCAACTGTAGTTCTCTTGGGTAACAGGCCTCTGGTTCCCTTTTAAGGCTGTTTTAGTCCCATAATTGACCTCATAGCTCTGTTCCTTACGATCTCGTTTTTTAGACTGAAGTTTCACAGTGAAAGATGGGACCATGTTTTACAAGACTGGTAGTCTCCACAAAAAGGAAGCAAGTCCCAGCTCTCTGAGGAACTGGGAACTCCCAGTGCTACCTCTCCAGACTGTCTACTTTATCCAAGCACAAATGCTCGCTCGCACCACATTGCCTCCAACAGCCATGACAGCAAATATTAACTAGGGAGCTTATAGCAAGATTAGATTCAGAGCAAAAGTAAAAATGTTGGCTTGCAGCGCAGGACAGCATCTTTATATAGTTGCCCATCTTTCCGGAGTGACTGACTTTCTCCCACTCCATCAGTTAAGCATTTGGGCTACAAATATACACTATTGAATAGAAATTTTCCTATTTCCAGTTGTATTGGCAAGACAAAATAACTTACTTACACTACACATTATTGCTCTCCAGGAAATCTCAGCCCCCCCCCCTTCAAAAGGGTCATACAAGCAGCTGGGTCCTCCGCCTAGGATGAAATTTAACTACAAAACCTAAAAGATTTTCATACCCCCCCCCTTTTTTTGCAGCATCAGTTTTTCCTATAGTCTGTGATGATGTCAGCTTTGGCTAAAGAGAAACTGTTTCTTGCGATGAAGAAAAGGGGGAACATGTGTTCCCCAAATAATCGTGAGTTCCGCCAGAAGGAAGGTCACTGGCGCGTCAAACAGTGAGTACCTAAATGTCTAGCATCTCCAGCTGTGAGCAATGTTTACCAAGAGCCAAAACATTTTCCTAGGAATGGAACAAGGTAGAAATGGGCAAATACTGTGTTCATTGGTCCTTGGAGCCGTATTTTAAGATGAGAAAAGGAGGCTTACATTGATGCTCAGAGCATGTTTGGTGCTTTCAAAACTAGCTCTCACCATGCAAAAAAAAAAAAGCAAAAAACAAACAAACAAACAAACAAACAAACAAAACACCTGTACTGCAGACCAGCCACCCTCACAAGACCCTTAAATTCTTCTCAATATTATAAAACAGCATAGTTGTATAGTTTGTAATCAACACCACCAATTTAATATAAATTTTTGTACTATATTTTCAGTCTTCATATCCTCTTAAATGGCTATACAATATTTTATTAATGTGTAGCCAGGATCATCCTCACATGATTGGACATTTTCAATTTGTTTTTCTTCTTCTTCTTCTTCTTCTTCTTCTTCTTCTTCTTCTTCTTCTTCTTCTTCTTCTTCTTCTTCTTCTTCTTCTTCCTCTTCTTCTTCTCCTCTTCCTCCTCCTCCTCTTCTTCCTCCTCCTCCCCCTCCTCTTCCTCTTCCTCCTCCTTCTTCTTTTCACTGTTTTGCTTTGCAAAACAGACCAAGGTTGATTACAGTTGTGGAAGACAAATCTTTTTATTATCGGAGTGATTCAACTGGTGCCCAGGCTCATTGACAATTTGACCAAGCCAGCTCAGTCAGTCAGCAGGTTCTCCAGGGAGGGAGGGAGGATTAAAAAGAAAAAAGACAATTAGACAACACTGTAGCATGACCCCATCCAGTTCTGAGGCTGAAGTGGGTTTATTTTTTTCCAGTCTACTTTTATATCATTCTAGGTACATATGAAGAATATGATCAGTCCTAAGGCATAAACAGAGGTGTTATAGGAACAAACAAAGCACAGACAGGGTAGGTAAGGAACAAACAAAGCATAGACGGAAGGTCCCAAGATTGCTGTCTTCAGGGTCTTAACAAGATCCATCAAGATACAGAGAGCACAATCTTCAGCTGTATTCATCCTGAGCCTACTTCCAAGTCCTAGCCCAAAGTCAAAATCCTGCCAAGTTTCTCTGTCTTTTGAGGTTGGGGCATTGGTGATTAATGTCCAGAGTTTCTTGCACATTCTACCACTGAGTGACACCTTTTTCAAAAACTAAATGTCAGCATTATGAGTCATCTCCTGAAGGGCAGTCAAGACTTGAACATCGTCTCCTTTACTGCCCCCCTCCCCGCCACAGACACACACACACACACACACACACACGCACACACACACATCCTGCTGGGTCATCTTTTTCTTACTGTTTTAAGGTAGAATAGCTGAGACTTTCAGGTCAAGTAACTTGTTGCAATGGCAAATATACAGTCCTAAATTCAGAGAGTGGCTCCAGGCACCCCAGGTTCTGTCTGCCCCATCCTCCCCGCTCCTGTGGGCATGCTGCCCTCTGGCCATACCCTGCTCTCCCTCAGTGCTCTGTCTGGCCCCAGCCACTGTTGGAACCCCTACTCCTTGTATGAAAAGTTCTCCTGCCTTCTGCTTTCCTTCCTTTTCCTTCCTACCTCTTCAGGAAGCTCAGTTCCTATCCTTGACCACACCCATCTGTAAACTGAGAAGAAGCTTGTCTGTCTGTCTGTCTGTCTGTCTGTCTGTCTGTCTGCTCCTCCTTTTCTTCACAGGCCTGTATGTGGTGGGGTTGGTGGTGGTGGTGGAGGTACTGCTGCCGCTGCTGTTGCTGCTGCTGTAGCTGCTGTTGTTTTGTTTTGCTTTGCTTTGCTTTTTTTTGGTTTCATTTTGTTTTATTTTTAAATCTAGCTCCCTCAATACACTGCAAACTCACTTGTCTTTGTAGCAGTAGACACAATGAGAAGGAAAGAAAAGAAGAAAGAGTGCAGGTAGATCTACTGGGGATGTGGTCAGTGTGGATTTGTTCTTTCATCTTGATTTTTATGTCTTCAGTCCTCTGAATTGTGTCTGATGTCTAACTGTCATCCTTAGCATACTAAATGTATGAACTCCTCCTGTGTCACGAGAAAAAGACTGAGTGTGTATTCAGCGTCAGTACTGTCAACTGTTTTCAGAATTGGATCTTGTTTGTTCAAGTTATATTTTACAATACATTTTTAATGTTTTATTAAAGAAAAGGGAAGCATCACTTTAAGGTGGTATTTTTGGTGCTCAGGCTGGTCATAAAGTCATTAATTATTTTGCGTAGCTTGGATCAAGAAGGACCCCCACTACACCCAGCAGCAAAATAAAACCTCTTAAGCTAGAAGACACACATCCGGGTACATGACTTTCCACTCTCTGTTTTTACGTACCCCACTGGGAAATCCGAACTTGACTTTTCACTTAAACAATTTCTTAGAAGAGAAGTGATAACATTTGCTGAGCTCGTAGCATCTCAGCCTCAGCTCTGCTTCCAGGAAGTTTCCCATAACAGGGTCTGGCAAGCCACTGCCAAGCACCAAGTCTAGTCTGGAACATGCATGGCCAAGCACCAAGTCTAGTCTGGAATATGCATGGCTATGGTTTCCCAGCTAGGAGTGCTTATTGCAGAGCTGAAGACAAAATTTAAAAGAGTGCAGTTTTGTGGCATGCAACTATTGATAGAAATCCAAATTTCACTGTCCGTAAATTACGGATTGTAGAGCGTGGTATGCCTGCTCAATGCAGGGCCTCCAGCGGCTTTGCAATCGCAGCAGCAGCAGCAGCAGCAGCAGCAGCATCTACCCACAGCAGCCACAGAAAGCATAGGGCAGGCAAACCCCAAAGTCCCACTATTTGACCTCTTCCAGAAATGTTGGTCAACTTCTTCTCTACTAAACAGGTGCAGGCATCACCCCCATTTCCAAATAAAGAAACAGCAGCTCAAGCACGTTGAGATGCGAAAACCACCAAGTTAGCAAATAGAAAGAAGCCTTTTATTAGCTGCATATTTTCATTGCACAGAAAGTGGTGATCCGTGTGTAATTTGCACATGACTCCCTTGTTCACTGAGATCTTGTGTTTTTCACGCATGAGTCCAGGCAGGTGTGTTCACGCTGACAACTTATTTGCTGGAACCTCACCCTCAGGCAGACATTGAACAGGACTTACACAGATGCCGTCATCGCCTGTCCTTAAAATGGAAACAGAAGGCACAAGGTAGAGTCACTTTTTCCAGCTAATGCAGCAAGCTATCTGGATATTTAAGCTCCGAAGCTAGCATTTCTACTGTGGGTTTGGGCAAAGAACAAAGACTAAACAGTCTTTCTTTTGCCTCAAAGCAAAGTTCTCACGATGCCACAGAACAAAAGCCGGGTGTAGACCCCACCATTCCCCACAGGAATGCATTGAAGGCACCCAGCACAGCAGGTCAAGCACACTATGTTGACTTCCCTCTGTTATTTACTCAAGATCCAGGGAGCCTCTAGTACACATCAGCTATTGTGCCACACATTAGGCATGCAGAAGTACCAAAGGGGTCTAGCGTAGAGATGTTGTTGTTCCAGCAAACTGAGAGCTACTTTGGAAACTCCTTCATTGTCCACTGGGTATTTCAGGGAATGATGGAAAGCGCAGCCCTCCTGAACTTTGTGCAAACCTGCTCAGGTAAACAAGCTGGGCAAGTAAATTTACATGGACTAATTTATTCTAGGATTCCAACCCATGCGCCTGTGTATCAGAAATTAAGTCAGGCTATCTTTTCTTTGGATTCCTGATGGGAAAGGCTAGAAGACAGAAGACCAAAGGGATAGCATATGCTATACTGAAGTCTGCATGCAGCTGAGATTCAGCTTAGCCCCAGAGAGAGGGGGCTGGGGGGGGGGGAGGAGAGAGAGAGAGAGAGAGAGAGAGAGAGAGAGAGAGAAGATAAAATGTCACTTTCCAAGTGAAACCACAGGAAAATGTGACTATCTCCATGCTCTTCTCAAATATATATGGATTGAATAGAAGAAATTCTATTTTACCCCAAGTTATTTCCATAAATGGGGGTTTTGTTTTTGTTTGTTTGTTTGTTTGTTTGTTTAAGGCAAGCTAGCTTGTAACTCAATATGTGGATCAGACTGGCCTGGAATTTTCAGTAATCCTCACATCTGCCCCCTTAGCTCTGAGAAAAGAGGCATGAGCCACTATAGCCTTGGACTTTTGAGGGCTTTTAGTTCTTGTGCCTGACAGATGGTTTTAGAGATGAGGCAGATATGGTACCTTGTACCATTTACACAGTCATAGTCCAGGTGAAAAGCGGAGAATGGAAAGCTGGAAAGCGTAAAGCACATAGAAGAAAGCACAGAAGAGCCTGTCTATACTGCCAGTAAGGAAGCCCTGCCCCCACACACTACATACCACCAGCACCGCTGCCACCACCCCGTTCTCTCCTTGAATCTTGAATCCATACTCCTCCACCTCAGCCTCCCAAGAGTTGGGGTCATAATTACACACTACCATACCTAGTGGAGAGGTATCTTAAGTAAGATCCCAACACGAAAACATAAACCACAAAAGAAAACTGAAACTTTTCTGATAAGTAGAATGTCAACAAAATGAAGTATTTTCACAACATATATACTAATATAGTTAGAAAGCTGCTAGAATTATCTACCCACAGGTATAGAGTCGCATGTTAACAATAAAAGGGGAAGCCAGTTTTAAATAGAGTCAGAGGAGATGGCAGTGCCCACAAGGGAAGCCTAAAGGCCAAGCAGAGTAAGAAGAGACACAGGAGCACACTGGAAACCAGAGGTGCATAACTTAAAGCAAGGTGCCTTTACACCCGTACTGATAGCAGAATGCTGGCAGAAAGAATAGCAAACATTGCTGAGGCCAGTGAGAATAAAAATAGATCCAGCTTTTCAGTGCACACATCATCTAGACATTAATAATAAATTTTAAAATAAAATATTAAGTTCTGTAGAGGCAGAGAGCTTAATTCCTTTCATATCTCCTAGTATGATATCTCATAGACAGAATAGCACCTGCGCACAAAACTGTCCTTCGTGGAATATTTTGATCAGTGAGTGAGCAGTTATTATTGCGTTATGTGAATTCTTGAGTAATTAAGTCTTACTGCTCTCAAATAAATTCTGCTTACAAGCCCATTATATAGTAAGTCCGGAGTGACTTGTAAGATGATTTACAACCTAGAAAAAAGTGTTTATTCAAGTTGTTTGGTACAAAGCAAGCCTTATTTTAGCTTCCTTATTGAAAAAGCCCATTTGCATCTATTCCAAAAAAACGAAAGGAAGGGAGAAGGAAGGAAGAATGAGGAGAGTAGGGGTTTCCTCTGCACTGGAAATCTGTCGCGGCTGGCCACACCCCTCGTTGATGACATCACAGTCATGTGACATAGCCGGGCCTCAGACACACCCAGCATCACCTCTCCTGATTGCAGTGTGGCTTTGAAACCATGCCTCCTTCAGCCCTGCAGGAGGAGTCTATCCGTTGGCCTTGACCTTGGCTAGTGCTCCATTCCTCTCAGATGAGCACTAGCCCACCACCTCAAGAGCTGGCCCTACGCTTTTACCCACACCTATGATAGTTCTGTCAGTTTCCTGCTCTAAGTTTTACATCCATCAGTCCAGGGCTAGACTGTTCATGGGAGGTAGGTATATTATTTGTCCTTCGAAAAACACCCTTACTCTTGGGGAAAAAAGCTTCCCACGAGACGATACCTTCTATTGTTTTCTCATTTCTTTAATTTGTGAAGGTTTTCAACTTCTGTTTCCACTACAGCCTTCTAAAAAGATAGGCCAATTGGGATAATATATCATGAAACTGCATGACTTCCACAAAGTTTCTTTTTCCAAAGAAACGAAAGGAAGGGAGAAGCTAGCAAATGAGTTGGCATGCTTTAGGTCTTAGACATTATCAGAAAAAAAAAAAAAAAATCCATAGATAGTCTTAGTCCCCAGTTAAGCAAGTCTCTCTATATTGTATCTTTATATATCATACATATCTAATTTTAAATGCATCTTTTGTATGATCATCACTCTGGACTCTGTCTGACACATTATAGGCAATAAATTCATGTTTAAAAGCTTTTTAAATATTTAAAAAAAAAATTCAGAACCTATAGCATTCTTTTCTCTGTGCACTGCAATGTCTATCCACGAGGGGGCAGCACATGACTTTAATGACAAGCTTCCCCATCCTTCCTGAAGGCCCTCTTAGGGACATGGGTGGCCACCAGTTACAAAGCCCAGGAATTTATGTATGTTCTCAACAGTAACTCTTATTTCAAGAAACCTGAATACAATTCTGTCCTCAAAAGTAGCTCATGCACTTCCAAGCACAGCCTGGATTTTTACATGAAATTATACACATTCTGACTTTAAAATACCTTTATATACAATATACTTCCTTTCTCTTTTCCCCCTACCATGAGTTTGTTTGTTGAACGCTTACACCAGTTTTTAGATCAGATTCTCAGCACATGCCTGATGCCAGTACTTGAGGAACAAAGATGGGTAGTGTCACAGAGAGTTGGAGGCCAGCCTCATCTATCAAGCAAACCCCAAGTCAGTCAGTACTACACAGCAAGACACTGTCTCAATTAATTAGGATAAGATTGACTGCAGCATTCTCTAGGCAATGACACTAGGTGTCGGGATGGATTAGCATTGGCAGGTTGGATCACAGAACTGGACTTCATCCACTTGTAGTGTTGGGACATAGAGCCAATATGTTTATTGTATTTATGCCTGCAGTTGAAAGTTTAAATGCACTTAATAAGCAGATCACGTGCTTGTCTTTAGCAATACAAATGCCTCGAGCCTCTTTGTGTAAGCCAGTGTTCTGGACTGACATTGATAGGCCCATGCTATTAAAATATAGGAACTCCTCAATTTCTCAAAACTGTACCAAGGGCCTAGAGGGATGATTCAGTGCTTAAGAAACACTGGCTTCTCTTTTAAAGAACCAGGGTTTGCTTCCCAGCACCCATAAGGCAGCTCACAGTCCCAAGTGATCCGACACTCTCTTCTGGCCTCTGTGGGCACCAAGAGTTCACATGACTCACACAGACATACCTGCAGACTAAAGAGCCATCTACAAGAAATAAAAATAACACAGAAAATAAAAGTGAAATGAAAATATAACTAGTCCATATTATACTTTAATGTTTCTTACTCTTGCTGCAACCTCTGTTAATACCTCTTAAGTCATCCAGTACTCAAGTGAGGTATATATTTTAAATTTTCTGTATTTTCTTTCTTTCTTTCTTTCTTTCTTTCTTTCTTTCTTTCTTTCTTTCTTTCTTTTTTCCAAGATTTCTCTGTGTAGCCCTGGCTATCCTGGAACTCACTCTGTAGACCAGGCTAGCCTTGAACTCAGAAATCCTCCTGCCTCTGCCTCCCAAGTGCTAGGATTAAAGGCATGTGCCACCACTGCCTGGCTCCATATTCTCTCTCCTCATTCCATTTCCAGTCTCTCACATGCTAACTTATAACTATCAGGCCTTTGGTTCTTTAGGATAAGTAGGGGCTTACTTAGCCTTAGGGAAGCCCTACCTCCTATCCTTGTTATTTCCTTTTCTGTTGCTATGCTAAAACACCTTGATCTTATAGAAAGATGGGTTTATCTGAGTTTGTGGTTCCAGAGGGGTAACTATCCATCATGGCACAGACACATGGGAGCAAGCAGCAGGCACGACAGCTGGAGCAGGGTGCTGAGAGCTTACGTCATGGAGCACAGGCACAGAGCAGAGAGAACAACGTGTGAGTATGGCCTTAGCTCTCAAAACCCATCAGCAGTGACAGGCTTCCTCCACCAAGGCCAGACCTCCTCAACCTCCCCCTAACACTGCCACCAGCTGGGGACCAGAGGTTTGAATGCTGGAGCCTCTGAGGAATGTTCTCATTCAACACACCACAGTCTTCAATCTGGAAAAAAACCAAACATACACACGAAGCTCAAAAGTTAAAAAAAATGAATCAGGCTGGAGAAATGGATCACACACACTGGTCTGCCAGAAGAGCCAAATTCAGTTCTCAACACCCACATCAGCTCACAACCACCTTTAACTGCCGTTTTAGTGGGACCCAATGTCTCTGGCCTCCATGGTCACCTGAGGACACACACACACACACACACACACACACACCACTTTAAAAATTATAAAGTTAAACTTTAAAAAAAAATGCTTCCTAAAGTTGTAGCCCACTGCAGGCATGGTCAGCCTTGAAAAGGCAGAAAGAAAGCTATAGGCTACCCAGGCATTTTTCTCTATGTGATCAAGGCAGCCAGGCTTCTCGTAAAGCAGCTAAGATCTTCGCTAGGCCTCATCTCCCCCAACAAAACTGACGCAAGCTCCCTTCACACAGCGGACCCCACTGATCTTCTAGTGGGGTCTGCTTCAACAAGTGTCTATCAGTAACATCTAATGTTTCTGGTAATACCATTTTAAAACAAATACAAGAGTCCCCTAAACCAAGTGGAAATATGTTTGGTTTGTTTGTTTTCCTACATAAAAGAAGGGCAGTCAGAGACCTAGGCTACTGCTGTTCTTATCCAGTCTAGGAATCAAGAAGCCGCTGGAATCCTGTCCTCCGTCACTCATTCTAGTCACCGAGGAAACTGAAGACCAGCTCCTACTGGTTAACTTACATTTGTTAGCTTAGGGTTTTCTTGTGTTGTTTTGTTCTGAGAATTTTTTCTCAAATTTCCACCCAGGCAGTTCTGGCTGCATCACACTGGTTTGTAAGCCTCAGAACTTCAGCAGCACAAAAAGGGACCAAGAATTTGCCGTTCTTTTTTTTTTCTTTCTTTCACATTGGCTTATTTATTTTCACAATGCCACAAAGAAGTCCTAAATCTTTACAATTCTTTACTTGCTTCTCATTTTTTAAAAAAGAAAAATTCCTAAATATCTAATCATGTTTTAAATTTTTTTAACTGAATTATTTAAGTTATGACAATGATAGAATGTGCCAGTCAATCAAACTTCCAAACTACCAAACCTCTGAAGTAAGAACGACCCATGATCAGATAGGGGACTGATATCCAATATATATAAAGAACTCAAGAAGGTGGACACCAGAAAATCAAATATCCCCATTAAAAAGTGGGGCACAGAGTTAAACAAAGAATTCTCAACTGAGGAATACCGAATGGCTGAGAAGCACTTGAAAAAATGTTCAACATCCTTAATCATCAGGGAAATGCAGATCAAAACAACCCTG
>CACVCL010030384.1:0-50011 GCA_902729485.2 Mus minutoides
TCTTTCCAATCTACTTCTTCACTGTTGGCCTGCCACTAGGTAACCAACGAGCCCCAGAACTCCACTGGGAACTGTGCACCTCTTTCTGAATTTAGACTGGGGTGAAGTCTAAAGGGTGACCTTTATCCCTCCTGTCAGCAAATTTCTCAAGGTAGGGGGTTCGGATGCTTAACAACTTTCATTAAGAACTCAGCTATTAAGTATGCAAAATATATAGACTGTTCCTGTTGAGAAAATAATTATACAGTAAATTAGCCAAATGTCCAGTATGCTGCCTTTTAAGCAACTCTTTGATGTTCCCAGTACTTACAGAAGATATAGGGCATGTTTATTAAGACTCTTCAACTGTGTATAAAGCTAGACCAGTCCAAAGTAATGGTGTCTGTTGAAGGAGTCTTTATCATATGAATTTACCTTCAGTCATCCATTATTTATCTCAGCTATTTTATATGCCATTATAATAAATATTATGACAGAGAAAGCTTTTATGCTTCAACTTATTGTACGACTCTGTACTTGCCTGCAATCCTTCAGGAATGTAACCATGTTTTACCTAGAGTTAACGTAAATCATCACTCACATTAGAATGAAACATTCACGGTGGGGGGAAAAAAAACAAGGCTCTTTCTTCAATTGCAAAGCGTAAATGCACCCTCGTGTTGCCTGCCAAACTCTACAGGCCACTCAGTGCCCTGCCCTAAACTGTTTTGAAGCTGCAAAGCGACTACATCACAGAGAGGGAAATTGGAAGGTTTTGGAATATTTTCTACTCTTTTGTTAGTTTCTGGCAAGATAAGCATTTTTTTTTTAAAAATCCAGAAATATTGCCAATTACTGTCTAAGCATTTTTAATAGTTTTGCTTTTACATAACTCTTAACTCGATACCAAATTAAATACAGTGCTCTCCAGCGTGAGTTCTCTTCTTGCAATTATCTATAGGGCATTGATAGAGTTATTTTATAAGCTCCAGTAACGGAAAGTGAAATGTTCTGGCCTGTACACGGTGAAGAGGGGGTTGTCATGGTTTTCTCATTAAGGATGTTTGTGTATTTTGGCAGGGGGGATGCGTGGGTGTTTATGGGGAGCCTGGGAATGAGAGTTGATTGTGATGGTTGATTTCAAGGTTAGAAATGACAGATTCAGCCGCTCTCCTTCAAGATTTTAAGAGAAATCCAGGGTTCTGCCAAGGATCATTTTGGGTTACTTCCCAGTTTCAAAGTGTGCAATCATCATGAGAGTGCCCCCACCCCCCCAGCCCCGAGCATTTTCTTATTAGAAGCAAAATAGACAGCTGGCTATGGTGCTACTTGCCTGTAATCTGGAACTAGTGAGACTGGGGTAGGAGGAGCATACTTTTAAAGCAAGCATGGGCCACATGGCAAGACCCTCTCTCAAATAACCAGGGCAAATGGGAAGCCACATACTATATAGAGTACTTCAAATGTATAGGGGCAGGAAAGAGATACTACATGCTTCCTCTCCTGGCTGTTGGAGAGTACATTTATTGGCATCTGGTTTTTACTTTTAAGCCTGACTTAGATCAGGCTGACTTCCCACCAGGGCGGCTCCTGATGCTGGACTGGACTCACCCACCTGAGAGCTTCAGACATCAACAAATCTATTCTAGCTTATTTTTTCCTCACGCATTTCCCAGTGATGAGACTGCCATTCTTTGCCACCATTAACGTCCTTAAACGATACTGGAAAAAAAATTGGTGTTCCAAAGTTCTGCATAGAATATTGGTGAATTATTAATCTGGTTTGGTTAGATGGTGATTGTAGTTCTGTGAATAATATCATGTCGATAATATGCTCAGCACCAGTATCCCTTGCCATTGTAAATGTGACAAGTCCTATTTAAGGTTGCAGAACATAAAACCAGGACTGAGAGTCTGTAAAGAAGGACGAGAGCCGTCAGCATAATGCAATTAAGGCCTGTTGGATTAGAATTTGCAAGATGCCATTAGCAATAAGCTCTGAATGTAGATTATAGCTTTGCTTACAGTGTTTTTTTCTCTCCCAGCAATAACGATGCTCTTGTAAATTCTAAGTGTGTAAAATAAATACAATATAAAGTAGACTCGAATGAGAATATATGGGTGTTGTTAATTTCTTGATAGCTTCACCAAGCTGTGTGTTGAAGAAGAGGAAGCAGGGCCTGATCGCTGCAGTGGCCCCTGTCTTAGCTGTCACCTGCCCTTTCCCACTGTGCCTCTTCGAAGTTCACCAGACTTTGTTTTGTCATCTATATAAACGGTGCACGGTAACATTCACTGCATGGGGATTTTTACCTCACTGTCAAATGTAAAAGCAGCAGGGACTGTGTCTGGTTGCTACTCTTGCTGCTTTTATTGTCAAGTTGGTATCTTTACACGGGTGTTTCTTTTACAAGGATCCAGAAACAAACTCCCTGTTCACAAAGGAGTGGGATGGGCAGAACTATCAACTCTGCTGCTACCTCGAAGCAAGACTGCAAAGTTTCTCTTTCCCACTTGTAGTCAGTAGCCTATTGTTGTGAAGAATCACCATGACCTCAGCAACTCCTATAAAGGAAAGCATTTAATTCGGGCTGGCTTAACAGCTCCAGAGAGTGAGTCCATTACTGTCATAGGTTGAGAATGACCAAATGCAGGCAGACATGGTGATGGAGAGGAGCTGAAAGTTCTCCATCTGGAAGAGAAGTCCATCTGGCTGCAGGAAGAGAGAGAGAGAGAGAGAGAGAGAGAGAGAGAGAGAGAGAGAGAGAGAGAGAGAGAGAGAGAGAGAGACTGGGCCTGGCTTTGACTTTTGAAACCTCAAAGCCCACCCCCATTGACACACTTCCTCCAACAAGGCCACACCCACTCCAACAAGACCACACCTCCTACTACATTCAAATTCGGACTCCCTTAGAGCCTATGAGGGCCATTCTCATTCAAACCATCACTCAACCACTCAACGAGACACCAAGTGTGGCCCACGATGGCCAGAACATTCTGGGCATGTCAGAGGCCCAGCTCTGTGAGGGCACTGGAGGCCTCTGTATCTCTCCCATCCATTGGCTGCCATAGCCCGAAGCACTCCTGTTGTTTTATGTTTTTAACGGTATTTGTTTGTGTTTTTGTGAGTTTGTTCAGGGTTGTCACAGCACAGGTGTGGAGGTCAGAGAACAGTGGGAGTCAGTTCTTTCCTTCCATCTCAGCTCGACCACAGGGGTCATCCCTCTATGCCCTCCTCTTTTTGACTCTTACCATGATGGTGGTTTCAACAAATCCTAACAGTGGAGAGCTGCTGTCCCCTGCAGCATTTGACGTGTTGATCATTCGGGCAAGGGTGTGAGTTAGACTCCTCTGGTCCAGTTGAATGGAGAGCGCTGAGCCTATGAAATACAAAGGTAATGTGTGGCATGCCCCTCCCCCAGGCTTGGCCAGCACACCAAATACTACTCATGCTGTAAGAATGTCCGCTGTCTTTTTTGTTTGTTTGTTTGGTTGGTTGGTTGGTTGGTTTTGATTTTTTTTTCCTGCTTTGTTTTGTTTTTGACTACTGTCTTGTTTGGTTGTTTTGTTTTGTTTTTGTTTGATTTGTTTTATTTTTTGGTTTTGACTGCTATCCTTTTAGGTAGGTTTGACCATGAAATGTTTTCTTACTGTTTTGAGCCAGGGTTTCACAATGTGGTTCAGACTAGTCTGGAGTTCATGAGAGGAAGCTTCCTGGATGAGCCGCTGTGCTCAGCTCCCAGGAATTATTTCTGTTTCACTTCTAAGATTTTATTTTATAGCCAGGCAATGGTGGCACACGCCTTTAATCCCAATACTCGAGAGGCAGAGGCAGGTGGATTTCTGAGTTTGAGGCCACCCTGGTCTACAAAGTGAGTTCCAGGACAGCCAGGGCTATACAGAGAAACCCTGTCTCAAAAAACCAAAAAAAAAAAAAAGATTTTATTTTATGGGGCACATCTTTTGTCTGCCTCCGTGGGTAAGCAGGCTCTGAGTAGGCGGGGCTTCCTCTGATGTGCTGCACTGATGAGAGAGAGAGACACAGAGATGGCCTTCTTAGGGAATCTTTAGCACCTTCCCAGGCAGTGTTAAAGACTGAATGCATGGAAGAGAGGGGTGAACGTTTTCTCCCTTAGTGGCAGTGCAGGCTGACAACACACTGCCTCCTCAATTTGATGATGCTGAGCTTGGCCTCAGTTGTTAGCAGGGACCAGGAACCTGGTAGTGGACCAGAGGAAAGAGGTGGGTTGCATGGACACTGGGCTATAGAAGCAAAAGGGAGGGAAATCGCCACTTAGTATGGACAGTGGCCCTTCCAGTTACTATCTGGGTGAAGTCACGGACTTCTTCTTCTCTGTGGACGCGGGTAGATGGTTGTCGGGAGAGACAGATACACCGGGGCCTGGGCAGCTTCCTATGATTGCTGTCGTTGGCAAGTGAGGACCCATTCTTGTCAGTGAGGAGCGAAGCCACTCAGTGCACATCCTGGGGGAGACAAGAGAATAGTGCACAGCCACCGTGGTGACCCACATTTGTGAGCCCTTTCTCAGTGGTGATCTGCATTCACAGCCTGTTTCTCCAGATGGGTTGGTTACATTCTACTTTACAACCTCAGTCGCCAATAAACAGCCACTGTCACTCCCAGATTACCAAGGAGAAAGCTGAATGCCTCGGGAGAAGTATTTTTCCCAGCACTCTGGTGGCTTGATCCATGGTGTAATCAAACCTTTACTGTTAAGAACATACACTGACTGGGTTTGGAAAGGCATGCGTCTGTGACGTAGGGGAAGTTCAGTGGGCTTCCCCCAGAGTCCCAGATCATGTATCACCCTTCACGGAGGTGCTATTGAATCCTTCCCCGTGATAGTTATCAGAGTTAAGGTTAGCAAGAGGCGTCTATAGTCACTATTACACTACAGATTGTTATTAAAAATCCGTGGGCAGTGTGATTGAACAGCTGCCTTCAAGTTCACGGTGGTAGCATTTTCTGATGGTCTTGTACCGTGGCTCATATATGTAATAGACTTGTTTCCCATCTCAAAAGGCAAGTACCATTGATGCTGATGCTCAAGCCAAGGCTTCTCGAGGCCCAGTGCTGCTCTGAGCCCTGTTGTCAGGGCTGTGTGGTCTCACTGAGCTGGGAATCCAGGTCAGCCTGGCTTTGGCTTCTCTGTTGAAAGTGACATCATGTTTCCAGCTTGCTATCTAAATACCTCATGCTGTTCCCCATCTGCTCGCCCTGGTTTTAGGCAGTATCACATGTGAGCCACACTTGGCTGATTTATACTCATGAAGTATCAGGGATTACTGTGGCGTAACAGCCACCAGCAGTCCATCCGTGTCTACGTGGACAGCCTCCTGATTCATGGGCACAGGTTCTAGAATGTCACAGTGAGCAGAGAAGGAGGCTTGCATCCTGAAGGTGCGTCTGTCCACCTCGACACCACCTCTATCCCAGAGAAACAGGAGAGGAGGGTGTGGGCTCTTGAACGATCTCCCTGGTTGAGCCCCACGTATTGGGACAAGCGGGCTTCTTTAGCTCTCTTGGAGTTTCCAACATGTAGTGGATCTCCCCCTGGGTGGTCTGATTATGGGAAATAGTTAAGATTTGGGCAAGTGAGGCATTTAATGTTCTTAGCATGGAGTTCTTTCTGTTGACCAAAAAAAGATAGGTGGGTAGAATGGTCAGAATGTACATAAATATGGAACCTATGGAAGACTTCCTCCTTCCCTCCCCTCCCCTCTCCTCCTTTCCCCTTCCCTCCCCTGCCTTCCTCCTCCCTTCCACTCCCCTCCCTTCTCCTATCCTCTTCTATTCTCTTTCTTTATCCCCACTCCCCTCCTTTCTTCCCTCCTTCCCTCCCTCCCTCTGCTCCCCCTCTTCCTTCCATCCATCTCCCCATCTCTTCCAGCTTCTATGCTATTACAGTCATGTCTGACCTTTTGCTCACAGTCCTCCTGCCTCAGCCTCAGCCTCCTCCAAGTACTTGGCTTACTGCATTTGACTCCACAGCTGGCTTTGGTTACTGGTCCTGCATGTTTATTATGTTCATCGTACTTGTTAAAAATTTTTCTAGAATCGAAGTGAGTTTGAAGCAAGACTGGGGAGCTAGCCGTGGGTTTCATGTCTGGCATTTCCGTCTTCATCCTGGATCACCATTCTTCCCCTGGGCACACGAGGTTTACACTGCATTACATCTTGTAACCACTTCTCCGTCAATGAGGCATGATTGTAAGCAGTATCCTCCACTGTCCAGTGGAACCCTCTTGAGATCCTGGGTGCAGCCCATTGTACTGCCTGCTGTGGAGGCAAACATCACAGAGGGAGGTAGAAGCTCCATGACCAAGATGAGCCTGGCTTTGCTAAATGTAGGCAGTGGAGGGTTTTTGCTGTGTTATAATGTGCTGATTCAGGGCCTGTTTCCTACAGCCCTTGATGACCAATATACAAGACCTTGCTAGATATGCTAAGGAATTTGGAGTTTTTGCTGGTCCATCTGAATTGCAAAAGGGTTTTTTTTTTTCAAGGATATTTTGCCAAAGTAGAGACCAGATTTTGGCCAAACAAGGCTTTTCATGATCTAGATGGCACATGCTAACTCAGCCACTTGTTAACAAAAGCAATGTTTTTATTTTGTCTTATATGGAGATGGATCATTTCCAAATCTTGAATATGGTAATGATTATATGAATTGATACATTCTTCTCTTTTGTTTTCTATTGCTGTAATAAAGACACAAACGCAACTTTGGAAGGAAAGGATTTAATTTGACTTACATGTCCTGATTAGTCCATTGCTGATGATAGGCAAGGCAGGAACTCAAGCAGGGCAGTAATCTGGAGGCAGGAACCAAAGCATAAACCACGGGGGGGGGGGGGGGGGGGGGGTGCTGCTTACTGTCTTGCTCAGCTTCCTTTCTTATGCACGCAGGATCACCTACCTGCCCAGGGGATGGTACCGCCCACAGTGGGCTGGACTTTTCCACATCATTCAGTAATCAAGAAAATGCCCATAGGCCAGGCTGATGGAGAGACATTTTCTCAATAATTGTTTCCTTTTCCCAGATGACCTTAGCTTATGTCAAGTTTACAAAAAACGTAAGCAACACACACAGAAGGAAATGTCACATAATTTGACACAAAGATAGACCAATCAGAGGAAAGAAAATGAATATATCTCCAAACTGGTAAAGAGAAAACAAAAACAAAACAAAACAAAACAAACAAACAAACAAAAATCCAAAACCATAATGGCTCTGGAATAATAATTAATTGTATTATTGTGAGTGCAGAGATTTTTTTTAGTCATGTACTGTAGTGTGATAGCACCACTATGGGGAGCTGGATGTAGAAACATTCTATACTAGTTTTGACCTCTTCTGTGGCTCTGTCACTACTCCCAAATAAAAGCACATGCATTACACCTGCTCAGTGACATGTGGCCCACCCTAGATCAATCACTGACAGTCACCACCAATCTAGGCAGGAAATCTCACACTGGCAGGTTAGGCCCTCTGCCTTCCCTCCCCTGATAACCCACAGCTCCACCCTTCAAAAATGAGTTCCATCTGCTGTATCTCTACCAGGATACTCCATTCCCAGATAGAACGTAAGCCACAATCATCATTTTGACAAAGCTGCGAACTTTACTAGACAACCAGGAGGGCTAACTTCCTCCCAAGCAGAGGAGTGGACACACACCCCTACTCTAATTCCCAAAGGCACACTCTTCCCCCCACCCCCAAGACATCACTGAGTTGCACACAGTTTTTCAGAAGCAAGAAACCTGATACCCATGGCAGAGACCTCTGACTCTTCCTATGTGGACTGAAGTCTCTATCCCCAGGAGCCTAGTAACCTGCAGCTTACAGATTAGTGGGGCGACCTCTAACTCCCCCTGGATATATATGTCCTGGATTTGTTCTGATTTGCAATGGCAGCTCAGCAGTATATTTTGAAGAATAAAAGTATGTGTGAGGGGATGAGGACCAAAAAATGACCTAACGATTTTCAGTTACACACGGAGAGTAATGTGTGGGTCACTTGGCTCGGCCATTGGTTCCGTTGGATTGATTTGGGGTCACCATCTGGGAATGTTCTCCCTGTTTTATGGGGGAAATATGTACATGTATTTTCATAATGTGTAGCATGCATATCCTTTGGGGTTTCCAGCAAGGCGTGCCGACTTTAATGAATGCCTGATTTTTCTTTGTATGTAGTCACATTTCTATAGGTTTCTGTGTATCTCAATGATTGCCTTGCCCTGGGCAAAGGGAGATGGGAAGCATGGGAGTTGGGGAGGAGGGGGGAGGCTGACAGTTTATCTGCTTGTTTAAAGGTCTGATCAAGCAATTAAGTGTTTATCATGTACAAGAACGTGGGGGAGTGCAAGTCACCTGTCAACAGATTCTATACACCTAGCAGAGTCCTTACCTGTTGGATAAACACAAGTAAATAGAAAAGTGTGGGGTTTAATTATCATTTTTGCTGTCATTTAAGATGCCACCCTACAACAGAGATGGAAATATTCCCTACTGCTCAGTATATTTTAAAGATTTATTTTAATTTATTTTAATTTGAACTTGAAGTGCCTGTGGGTATCTTTGGAGGCTAGAAAAGAGCATCAGATCCTCTGGAGCTGGAGTTACTTGTGGTTGTGAGCTGCCCAACATGAGTGCTGAGAACCAAACTCTGGTCCATGAGAAGAGCAACAAGTGCTCTTAACTGCTGAGCCATCTCTCCAGCCCTTTGCTGCTGTTATTTTTAATGGCAGGTCTCACTGGCTTGGAGCTTCTAAGTAGACAACACAAGCTGATCAGCAATTTCCAGGCATCCTCCTGCCTCCACCTTTCTAGTTCTTGGATTGAGAGCATGTGCTACCACACCTGGTTTGTAATCATACGTAGGTTCTAGAAGTCAAACTCACATCCTCTTGTTTGTGTGGCAAGAAATTTCCTAACTGATCATCTCCCCGGCCCTGCACTTTATTTATTTAGAGTTACAGAAACTTCTCACCAGGTTGTCTCATTTGACCTTAATCTCACTCAGGATTATAAGTGTATGCCACCGCCCCAGGCTGGATTGACTTTAAGGGTGATGCAGGCTCAGTGGACAGATTTCAGAACATGGGTTGAGTCTTTTGAGATTACAACCGTCTATTCCATTGTGGCCAGGCTTGCTCTTGTGGCCTCCCCGCACCCTAGTAGATGCTGCTCTTTGGAGCACATATTTAGTGATAACATGAGCTAGAAGACACCTTGGAGCCTCTTCCCTGTGCTGAGTGAAGCCAGGCGTAACCCCAGCCTGGAGATCCAGCCGAGTCCCTCCCATGCTCCCCAGACTTGGCAGTAAAAGCTGTGTTCTTCCATTCATCCCAGTGATGTATAGTCTCTCTGGGCATCTAATATTAAACAGGGGAATTCCGACATGTTCCATAACGCGTTTACTGTAACCTGATACCACGAACTATTCTTGCTATTGTTCATCATTTCTTTCTTATTTCCTCTCATTCCAGCACAAAGCCAAGGTGGAAGCAATGACCCTGGACCTGGCCGTGCTCCGTAGCGTGCAGCATTTTGCCGAAGCATTCAAGGCCAAGAATGTGTGAGTGTTCCAGTTCGGGGGGTCATACATCACAATTCCTTCCTATTGTAATGTCTTTATCAGATGAACACCACCGGGAGAACACAAGACTGTAATGCTGTCTTGGCACTGGAGGCTCATTTATATGTACTGTTAAGGTGGACCGTATTTTTTTCTTGACTCTGAGTCACCCTCCTCATGAGATGTGTCATCAATCTAACAGCAGCTTCCCAGACCAAAAAGCAAGACGCGAAGGCATTATTAAAACTTGTAGGGCTGATGCACACCAGGGCAGTTTTCAGATGCGCCTTGTTAGAAACGCACTGTGTATCTTTCAGAATCGAGGAAGAGCGTACCTCAAGGGCATCCGACAAGCTCACTTACTCTGTACTAATGGGGCTGATACCCTGAGCATGCTGTCTTCTGGTGCTTTGCAAGCCTTAGATGCTCGGACATGGGGTGTGGATCTAGCCCTGGCCACAGATGGTGGTTGTAAGACTTCCCAGCCTTTTCCAACTCCTGGTACCCACAGTCCTGTTTGGATCTTACACCCACTGCATCTGCTGACATTGGAAGGGAGGGAACATTCTTCACCAACTCTTCAGATCCCCTTAGTTGAGGTGCAGTGGGGGTGGGGATGGGGTGTGGGTGGGCTATATACACCATTGCCCTCCAGCTGCCTCCCCTCCCTACAGAGAAAGAAGGAAGAGAAGAGAAACAAAGAAGAGAAAGAAAGGAGGGAGGGGGAGAGGGAGGGCGTGAAGCGGAGACCCAGGCTCCACGCTAGTGAAAGCAGCGGCGGCTAGCTATGTTATAATTATAGTATTTTGTTTCCAGAGTTTATTTTCATGGTTGCCTCTATAGGGGCAAGCAGCACTGCTGTCTCGTTTACCACAGTGGCTTCGGTTTCATTAATAAATAACTAAGCTTAATTTTATTTTCCAATGAGGTGATGAGCGAGAGCGTGAGGATTAGGTTAATCCTAGCCCAGGTGGTGCCAAGGGGGAAAGAGTGCCCAGAGGGAGTCCAGCGTGCCTAAGCTGGCAGGGCCCAGACGAAGCCACAATGAGGGTCTCTGAGCCATGGGGAGATCTTCCACCAGGTGTTCAAATGCTACTATGTTACCTGGTTTCTAGTGCTGACTCCACTCTGGTCCTTAGACCATCACAGTATGTGATCTTTGCTTAGCAAGCAAGTGGTCTGCCCACCCCACCCCACCCTCCCTGGACAGAACATCCTGGTCCAGGTACTTTTATCGCTGCCACGTGAAGACCCTTTTGTGGCTCACAGGGCACAGCTAGATCCACCCCCCCTCCAGTCTTGCCCTTCAGAAGTGTGAGTTTCACTATGTGCTCTTTCCGGTGCCATGTCCCTAGTAGCAGCCCTCTCTTGGGAGAGCTCTCTGAGGGGCTAGAGGCCAGGAATACCATCGGCTTGCACATTTATTTTTTTATCCCATCCTCTGTAATTTGCCCGTTTACTTACCAGGCATTTGCTGAGCACTTCCAAACTCCCAGCCATTCTTCTGGGAGGACGGTGATGGCCACCGGGAGCCAAGCGACCTCAGACAAGCCACAGCCTCAGTTCTAGAAGCTGTGTTTTATTACTGTCACCAAATCCTCATCCCAATATGCCTGTGGTTGTTGAGGGACAAAATTACTAACAATCCCAGCAGCAGAAGTAACAGCTCATTTTGGGGGGTCCAGCCAGGCACACACATTTAGAACACTTTACTCGAGCCTTCTGGTTCAGATCTGAAAGCATTCTTTCATGATGGGAGTGACTATGTCTATTACACAGATGAGAAAAGTGAGGCTAGAAAGATAAGGGAAGAGACGTATAGTCAGCATTTGGTAGGCGGTGGGGCCAAGCTGCTATGTGCCCATCACACCATGATCCCTCCTAACTCCTCTGCGATGCTGTCTTTTGTTGCAAAGGTAATAGGAACTTGTACTCAGAGAACTAGTGAGATTATTAGGGTCACCCAGGAGTTGATGGCCAAAGGAACATCCTGTCCATTCTTAACACTTCCTTCCTCCCCTATTTGCACTGTTCTGATTGGGTATTGAAGTGAGAATCTTGGCTGAAGAGAGCCGACAGCTTGATCACAGCCCTGTCCTCCATCCCTCAAAGCAGTCATTAGATTTTTATCCAGTAAGGAGTTCAGAAACCATCATGCTCGGGGGTCCTTTGCAATCGCTGACCCAGACTCTCTAGGAGGGCAAGACCACCCATTTCACACTTAATCTTTGATTTTTCCAGTACTAGATTTTTCAGGCCCAAGGGCGCTTTCCCTTCGAGCCTCTCCATGTCCGTACTGCTCTCTCTAAGAGTGGCATAAGGGTCGCACCGCATAGAGAAATACTGCCCTACTGAAAAATCTGTATATAAAGAAGTGAGCGATTCTCCCCTCTTGACAGACTGCCAGTGCCAAAGCTTTCCCTGCAAAGGCAGATGACAGCTCCGTGCTAACAGTCTCTGTATCGGAGAGCTGTCACAAGTGAATTTAAGTGCTGGTGACCGGGCTGCCAGAAAAACATGTGTAACTCCATTTTTATCGCCACCACCATCTTCAGACATTACAATTTCCTTGTGTGTAAAACATAATGACAAATGAAAGCAAGCCTCAGTTCAGAACCGTTGTGTGTGTGTGTGTATGTGTGTGTGTGTGTGTGTGTGTGTGTGTGTGTGTGTGTGTGTGTGCGCGTGTGCGTGTGTGTGTGTGCGCGCGTGCGCAAGTTCGACCAAAGACCCTCTCAGTGTAAATTCCATGTGGATGCCCCATTATGCTCCTTTTAATAGATCTTTTCGGAGTGTGTACACAAGCACCCTGGAATACCATCAGGTCCCCAATGTAGTCTTTATTGCAAGTGTTACCTCTCACTCTGGGATGGGCAAATGAATTTATATTGTCACTTGGAAATGAAGAAAAAGAAAAAAGAGAAAGAAAGAAAAAGAGAAAAAAAAGGAAGGAAGGGAGGGGGAGGAAGGAAGGAAGGAAGGAAGGAAGGAAGGAAGGAAGGAAGGAAGGAAAGAAGGAAGGAAGGAAGATAAAGGCAAAATGCTGGTAGAAAATGCAGCCATCCACATAGGCTGCAGAGCCAGCCTCTCTCTGCCTCGGGGACCCTGGGAATCAGCCACCGTACATGTCTTCCCTTTGGAGGCTGGGGTGGGGAGGCAAAGACTGTTGTGGTGTGAACAGAACTGGTACCAGCCACGGAAGCACTAGGGGCTGACCAAAGGCTTTGTTCAGTCTGTGCACAGCAGCAGACAGAACTCTTTCCCTGCTCTGTGTGTACCTGTGTAAGTGTGGGTGTGCATGCACATGTGTGCATGTGGAGGACAGAGGTTGACAAAGCATGTGTCCTGCAGTCACCTCTCCACTTACGTTTGTTGTTGTTATTTAGTTGTTTTTGTTTGGGGTTTTTTTTGTTTGTTTTATTTTTTGACAGAGGGTCTCTTTGGCCACTTGGCTCAGCTGACCTCTCAGGATTCCTCCTATCCCTGCTTTCTGAGATTATAGGTGTGTCTCCCTTTGCCTGGCTGCCACATATGTGGTGATTTGAGTGAGGATGCCCCCCCATAGGCTCATGTTTGAATGTTTGGGGCTCGGTTGATAGAACTGTTTGGGAAGGATTAGGAGGTGTCCAGTTGAAGTTGTGTTCCCAGTGAAAGGCTTTGAGGTTTCAGGAGACTCTCAACAGTCCCGGCTTTCTCTGCTTTATGCTTGTGAATTAAGATAGAACCTCTCAGCTCTTGCTCCAGTGCCATGCATGCATGCCTGCCTGCCATGCCATGCCAACATGCCCCCCCCCAATCCTGATGGTCATGATCATCTGAAACTGTGAGCCCCAAATAAAACTCATTCTAATGTAAGTTGCCTCGGTAGTGGTGTCTTAGCACAATAATCGAAAAGTAACTTAGTTACTATGGACCCTGGGGGCTCAAACTCAGGTTCTTATGCATGTATAACATCTACCTTACTGACAGGCATCTCCCCAGGCCCTGGGCAAAACTCATGCGCGTGCGCACCCACCTGCACACACACACACTGTTGGCCTCTTACAGTAACTGTAGGTTCTCACCATCTTCATTCAGTTTACCAAATCAGAAAAGTTCCAAGCACATGAGAGTCTGAGTCACTTTCCCTTTGAATCATGTGTTAGGTGGAGAATCTGAGCCCAAGATTTTCTGCATCCAGACACAAAGAAGAAGTTTAACCATTTGCTATCACCGCTCTGCTGGGGCTCTGTGCAGGCCGCCTGTCTAGTCTGCTTCCCCAAGTTGTTTGCATGCTGCCTGTTCATCTGGGTGGCCAGCTCTGGAACCTGGATCTGCTTCTAGACGTTTCTCCCCAGAGTTAGTGGTCGTGGTGGTCAGCCAGTATCTTTCAGGCTAAATTATTCTGGGCATTACTGGAAAGTTCCCAACCAAAGACTATGGCAGTTTCCCACAGTGCTATATTTTTTTTTCTGAAGATATTTTTGTTTAAATTGGGATTCGGGAAGGGAGCCAGCCTCCACAGTACTAGTAGGCAAGAGTTTCTGTCAGTGAGGAGCAGCTGGGGCGAGTCTCTTTCTGATAATCACTCAGGCTGGTCTTTGGGATGGCCTGTGACAGCCTCCAAAGCTTCAGCTTCGTGGTAATGGCTTCTTATCCACTTTCCATCTGACTGGAACCTCTTCATTTACCAGAGAAGAAGAATGCCGACATCTTTGAGGCCTAAAACAGCTCGTTGATCCAAGGACAGGATGTTCCAGAAGCATGTTCTTTCTCACTAGAGTTCTGTCGTTCCCAATAAAATGGAAAGCTGGGCTCCAACCCTTCAGTGTTAAAATTTGAGAATGGCTTGCCAAAAAGGACCTGGGTTCCTAGGAGTCCCTTGCCAGTCAGCTCTCATTGGCCAAGGGCTTCATTCGTCCAGGAAAGGAACTGCAGTTGATAGAGGCTTTGTATTAATTGAGTTGTGAAATTCTGAAGGTTTCTAGAACACCGTTTTTCATCACGTGTTTCTATTTCTCGTCTCAGCTTTCTGTCTTTGGGATAATTTAAATAAATTTGGCTCAATTTCACCAAGAAAATCAGACTAAGATGTGTTTTATTTAAAGGTTAAAATAAAGGTTTTCTATCCTTATTAAATATTTGAGGAGAAAAATCTTTAGCAAAATTGTTTATTTTTACATTCCACTAGAAGACTTTCAGAACTGGAACTTCTAACCCAGGATATTATATTCTTGGATCCATATTCTAGAGTTCTGTCTCCTTTCCATCTGTAGAAGTGGGTGGGCTATACATTATTAAAATAAAACCCAAATTTTGAGGGATAAATTACCCAGAAGACCAATGTGTAAATTATAGATTAATCTTTCCTTTTCTCCCTAGCTCAGCTTTGAGAGTAATGTTTTAGCCAACATTTCTGTATCCATCTTTGCTCAACGTGAGAAATCCACCCTGGTCCATGCACGGGGGTGGGGTGGGGGTCCTGTTGCTTTGCTTTCTGCCCAGTATGAAACCCCGCAGGAAAGACAGCCCAGAGGCTGGTTTTCACTGCAACTGATGCTCTTCATTCGGGTTTCTGTTACAATGGTTCATGCACGTTTCGATGAAGCCTACCCACTCATTGTTCTTCTACCCTATATATTTTTCAGCTTTAAACACAGAAAAACCACACTACGGGCCATTTAATATATCTAGAAACAGCAGGGAGAGAACAGCTTGTCTCTTACAAAATCTTTACTTTTTTTCCTTCCTACTTAGCTCTTTAGGTGAAAATCTTCTTACATGACATTAAAACACATTTCAAAAGAATATCATACAGCTATCCTGTATTAAGCAAACAAACAAACAAACAAATGGGCTATGTCAATTAGTATAAAGCAGGGATCAGCACATTTTCTTATAAAGGGCCAGAAAGTGAATATTTTTTTAATGAACCCTCTTTGCAAAAACTCAGTTTTGGCTTTTAAGCATGGAAACAGCCGTGGGTAGTATGTTCCAATAAAACTTTACTGTCAAAAGAACTGTGGGCAGTATGTATCAATAAAACTTTATTGACAGAACAACCATGAACAGTGTCGGCCAATAAAACTTTACTGACAAACATTCCATAGATAGACTTCTCTGCAGGCACATTACGTTAACCATGGGATAATAGCCCACAACCCCTCCTTTAGTAGAAATAACAGGTTTTAGGATGTCAGCTGCATTTAGATTTAAATTTCAGCTCTATTACAACGCCCCCCCCCCAGGAAATGTATCATGTAACTAGTTATGATGGGTAGATACATAGAGCTAATCTGTTCATGGTCAGCTTCATCATTCTATAAAAGCTGCCTTGGAATAATTATTATGTGGGAGAAGGAGGAATTTGTGTAGAATGGTGTGGTGTACTGTTTTCTGAGAAATACCTCTCTACGGGAAACAGTCCAGGTAACACCCTTAATATCATTAAAGAAGGAAGATCCAGAAGCTGTAGAGGGAACTTGAAGGCCTAGAATGATATTGGTGATGGCTGCTGCTTGTCAATGATATTGGTGATGGCTGCTGTTTACCAGTTCTTAGTCATTTGTCTTATACAGCTAAGGGGTCAGAAGGCAAAAAGAACTACCGTGTCTCCCATTTGTACCCAGTTCAACAAATAATACATTTTACAGGTCAAGAGATTTAAGAATCCGCTCTAAGGTCATCCTAGCTAATAGCTGGTGGGCGAGGCTAGAACTTCACCCCAAATCGCCACGGAGCTCAGCAACCTCAACTATTTGGAAAATGAGAGAGGCCCAACTTATTTGGGATAAAGACTGTGTAGCACACATCTCCCCCCACCCCCTTCCCGGGAAGGAGGTATGTCCCATTAATTGGATGGATGACAGCCCTTGCCTACTGGGCTGATTATTAAGGTCACCTCAAGGTCGGAGTTGATGCTTGGTGAGGCCAATTTTCTATCACCGAGAGATTTGTTTTGCTGAGTTACCTATAAAGGAGGTTAAACAGGCCCATCAGAGCAGAGGCTCAGCCCCTCAATTAAGGTACCCAGACCATTTTCTTCCAAATGTTTAAGAGGTACCTCTCCATGGAGTCCCCTTAAGCAGAGACGGCAGCTATTTGCTTTCATTTACCATTGACTGTATACATTTACTCCAAATGTCAGTATTCATTTCCCCTCAGTCCCTACCTGTCTTCAAAATGATGCTTATCGGTAGACAGACGAAGACCAAAGGGTCATTTTGTTGTGTATACCTCTGAAGCAGTGCCATTATACTCACATGCAAACTCAGCTCTGCCTCCGACCCTGCCCGCTCAGGGGCATCCTGCTAACTGAGGTACAGCCTCTGCTCTTGCTGAAGTTGCTGGCTCAGAGACTGGGTCTAACTTCTTGTGTCTTTATTGACTCCCCCCAAACCTATGCCTCTGTATCTCACACTCGTAGAAACATTCCCTAGGATCTGCATGCTGGCTCTAACCATTACCTCATACTGTCCCCTTATACCCACCTGTCTGCTCAGGGCATGACCATGGGTTCCTACAGAGCCTCCCGCTTCCTTCCTTTCTCCCTAGCTCCACTTCTATATCACCAACTCATTTCTGAGATGAGCAGTTCTCAACCTTCCTAATGCTGAGACCCTTTAACACAGTCCCTCATGTTACGGGGACACCAACCACAACATTATTCCGTTGCTACTTCTTAACTGTAATTTTGCTGCTGTTATGAATCACAATGTAAATATCTGATAAATGACACCCCTCCCCAAAGGGGTCACAACCCATAGGTTGAATACCACTGTCTTAGAGCACCAACAACACCCCCAGTCACCACAGGCAATATTTTGGGGTGTCTCCCAGTTATCACAGGCAATGTTTTAGGGTATCTCCCAGGCAATACTTTGGGGTGTTTCCTGTTGTCAGTGTTGACTTTTGGTTGCTATTGTCACACCAAGCCCTGGGGACCAGAGGCATCGAGCGGATTTGTCTCTGACTTCCTTCTGTGCCTTTGTTCGGTTGCCTATGAAGACCTCGGCAGATGACTCTGTCTTTGTGATCCTCCAGTCAGTTGATCCATGAATATGAGGAGAGACAGTCGAAGCACTCTAGGGTTGTTGAGAGGATCAGATAGCACTCTCTTCTCACAGTATTCGGCCTGGTGTCTGGTGTGCACTCAGTACAGAATCCTCATCTTTGTCTATCTCACTCTCGTCTTCTGTCATATCCCTCACTCTACCTTATAGTAAGTACAGAACAGATGGATGGATGGATGGATGGATGGATGGATGGATGGATGGGAGAAGAGGAGGATGACAAATAGAGGCATGTGGGCTCATTTGGAGAAAATTCATTTTTTTTGTTGTTGTTGTTTGTTAATTTGGGAGCCTTTTTTTGAAACCACATTTTCGATAATCCAGGCTGGGCTTGAACACCTGATCCTACTATCTCCACCTGCCCACCTCTGTGTTCTAGCACCATCTGCAATTCCAAACTTGACTGTTAAGGCACTGATTCTCGACCATTCAGTGTTCTTGAACGGATACCCCCTCATGCCTCGTGCAGTGTTAAGATGGAATGTGTCTACATCTTGGGAAATGGCCATTAAAGATCTTTTTAAAAAGAAATTATGTGTATATGTGGGCGTGGGAGTGGAGAGCTATGTCCACAAGTACAGGAGCTTTCGGGCTCCACTAGAGAGGGTTGGATCCTCTGTAACTGAAGTTACAGACAGTTGTGAGTTGCCTGTCAGGCGTACTTGGAACAGAACTCATGTCCTCTGCAAGCAGCAGGTCCTCTTAACCACTCTGCCATCTCTTTAGCCTCAGAAACTGCTTTTAGAAAGGAATCATACTTGCCATGATTATTTTAGACAAACAACCTAAAGGTGCCCTCCTAGGAATCTGTGGAAATGTAGTTGCGTCAAAGAGTCGAAGCTCCTTCCCCACGTCCTCGCCATCATCTGCTGTCACCTGAATTTCTGATCCTAGCCATTCTGACTGGTATGAGGTGGAATCTCGGGGTTGTTTTGATTTGCATTTCCCTGATGATTGGTGCACACCTTTAATCCCAGCACTCAGGAGGCAGAGGCAGGCGGATTTCTGAGTTCAAGGCTAGCCTGGTCTACAGATTGATTTCCAGGACAGCCAGGGCTACACAGAGAAACCCTGTCTAGAAAAACAAAAACAAAAACAAAAACAAAAACAAAACAAAAAAAGGATGTTGAACATTTTTGCAAGTGCTTCTCAGCCCTTTGGTATTCCTCAGATGAGAACTCTTTGTTTAGCTCTGTACCCCATTTTTAATGGGGTTATTTGAATTTCTGGAGTTCAGCTTCTTGAGCTCTTTGTATATATTGGATGTTGGTCCCCTATAGGATTTAGGATTGGTAAAAATTCTTTCCCAATCTGTTGGTGGCCTTTTTGTCTTATTGACAGTATCTTTTGCCCTACAGAAGCATTGCAATTTTATGAGGTCCCATTTGTCGATTCTTGATCTTACAGCACAGGCCATTTCTGTTCTGTTTAGGAATTTTTCCCTCTGTGCCCATATCTTCGAGGCTTTTCCCCACTTTCTCCTCTATAAATTTCAGTGTCTCTGGTTTTATGTGGAGTTCTTTGATCCACTTAGACTTGAGTTTTGTACAAGGAGAAAGGAATAGATCAATTCTCATTCTTCTACATGATAACCGCCAGTTGTGCCAGCACCATTTGTTGAAAATTCTGTCTTTTTTCCACTGGATGGTTTTAGCTCCTTTGTCAAAGATCAAGTGGCCATAGGTGTGGGGGTTCATTTCTGGGTCTTCAATTCTATTCCATTGATCTACTTTTCTCTCAGTGTACCGGTACCATGCAGTTTTTATCACAATTGCTCTGTAGTCCAGCTTGAGGTCAGGCATGGTGATTCCCCCAGAGGTTCTTTTATTGTTGAGAATAGTTTTTGCTATCCGTTTGTTTGTTGTTCCAGATGAATTTGCAAATTGCCCTTTCTAACTCAATGAAGAATTGAGTTGGAATTTTGATGGGGATTCCATTGAATCAGTAGATTGCTTTCAGCAGGATAGCCACTTTTACTATATTAATCCTGCCAATCCATGAGCATGGGAGATCTTTCCATCTTTTGATCTTCTTCAATTTCTTTCTTCAGAGACTTGAAGTTCTTGTCATACAGATCTTTCACTTCCTTAGTTAGAGTCATACCAAGGAATTTTATATTATGTGTGACTATTGTGAAGGGTGTTGTTTCCCTGATCTCTTTCTCATCCTGTTTATCCTTTGTATAGAGAAAGGCCACTGATTTGTTTGTTAATTTTATATCCAGCTGCTGCACTGAAGATGTTTATCAGGTGTAGGAGTTCTCTGGTGGAATTTTTAGGGTCACTTATATATACTATCATATCATCTGCAAATAGTGATATTTTGACTTCGTCCTTTCCAATTTTTATCCCCTTGATCTCCTTATGTTGTCAAATTGCTCTGGCTAGGACTTCAAGTACTATATTGAATAGGTAGGGAGAAAGTGGGCAGCCTTGTCTAGTCCCTGATTTTAGTGGGATTGCTTCAAGTTTCTCTCCATTCACTTTGATGTTGGCTACTGGTTTGCTGTAGATTGCTTTTATTATGTTTAGGTATGGGCCTTGAATTCCTGATCTTTCCATGACTTTTATCATGAAGCGGTGTTGGATTTTGTCAAATGCTTTCTCAACATCTAACTAGGATTGCAAGCTTGTGCAACCACTCTGGAAGTCAGTCTGGCGGTTCCTCAGAAAACTGGACATAGTACTACCAGAAGATCAAGCAATACCTCTCCTGGGCATAAATCCAGAAGATGTTCCAACTGGTAATAAGGACACATGCTCCACTATGTTCATAGCAGCCTTATTTATAATAGCCAGAATCTGGAAAGAACCCAGATGTCCCTCAACAGAGGAATGGATACAGAAAATGTGGTACATTTACACAATGGGGTACTACTCAGCTATTAAAAAAATGAATTTATGAAATTCCTAGGCAAATGGATGTATCTGGAGGATATCTTCCTGAGTGAGGTAACCCAATAACAAAAGAAGTCACTTGATATGCACTCACTGACAAGTGGCTATTAGCCCAGAAACCTAGAATACCCAAGATACAATACGCAAAACACAAGAAAATCAAGAAGGAAGACCAACGTGTGGATACTTCATTCCTCCCTAGAATAGGGAATAAAATACCCATGGAAGGAGTTACAGAGAGAAAGTTTGGAGCTAAGATGAAAGGATGGACCATCCAGAGACTGCCTCACCAGGGATTCCATCCCATAATCAGCCACCAAACACAGACACTATTGCATATGCCAGCAAGATTTTGCTGAAAGGAACCTGATATAGCTGTCTCTTGTGAGGCTATGCCAGTGCCTGGCAAATACAGAAGTGGATGCTCACATTCATCTATAGGATGGAACACAGGGCTCCCAATGGAGGAGCTAGAGAAAGTACCCAAGGAGCTGAAGGGGTCTGCAACCCTATAGGTGGAACAATATGAACTAACAGGTACCCCCAGAGCTCGTGTCTCTAGCTGCATATGTAGCAGAAGATGGCCAAGGCTATCATTGGGAAGAGAGGCCCCTTGGTCTTGCAAACTTTATATGCCCCAGTACAGGGGAATGCCAGAGCCAAGAAGTGGGAGTGGGTGGGTAGGGAAGCAGGGCAAGTGGAGGATATAGGGGACTTTTTGGGGATAGCATTTGAAATGTAAATGAAGAAAATATCTAATAAAATAATTAAAAAAAAAAAAAAGAGTTGAAGCTCCCTGATCTGGCTACAGACCCTGTGTGCCACCAGCCAGGCACAGTTCAGCCCGTGAAACCTGTTCTTTGACCCTTAAGGAGACCACCTAGCCAGCCATCTTTGCAGCAAATCCACTGCAGTGTTAACATTGGGTCACTCTCAAGGAGCCCTGGATTTATGGAAGACCTGTACTCTTACTTCTGTTTTTTAGCTGTGCTCCTAGCCTGGCTCATGAATATCATGTGATTTCTTCCCCCTTATACAGTTCTTTCCGACCCCATTGTCAGGTCAGAACTCCACATTTACATAATTGACACATTGAGACACCATGCTTAAACTACAGTGAAACCACATCTTAATAACACGGGGAGCATCTTTCTTCCTCAGTAAATCCTTGAGAAGTTAATTCTTGTTAACCTAAAAACTTGAATGTGCACTTGAAAGAAATCAGCTGTGCTACCCCCTGCTGTCTCCCGAAAGTCCCCAAGGAAGATTCCATGTGCAGATGTACTGCCCTGTTTTGAGTGTTGTGTGTACTTTCTTTTTTCTTCATTTGGAAGCATCGATTCAGAACCTTGTCTCTCAAAAACACAAATGGGTCTTCTCAATTAGTAGGCGAGTTCTTCATTTCACTACTTGGCCTGGCACTACAGTGTAGCAGCTGACTGATCCATGATAAGAAAAAGGTACCAGACAGGCTAGCTAAAGGCTATATCGTAAGACAGTCTCAGAACAAGTCTATAGGCACACACAAGTTGGCATAACCCACACACTGATAACCCGAAACAGGCAGCAAGATGTATCTGGTTGTCCCAGGAGTGTGTAACAGGTACATTGACAAATTGTAGCTCCTGGAAGTCACAGTGAGCTCTCTAACCTCAAAGGATAGCAGTGCCTGGATTGCTTACGGTCGTTCTGTAAAGTCTCAAGAGATTGATGCAGCCATTCTTCCACTTGGCTCTTACAGCACCATCTAGGAATCCTTAAGAAACACGAATACACGAGTGCTACCCTTAGCCGTCCTGCCCTGTGGCCCTTGGGTGTAGATAGATGGGTAGACAGACTGAAAGGCCCCATTAGCTTTGTCAATTTGACACAGCTCAGAGTCATCTGAGAAGGAGAGCCTCAGTTGAAGGATTTCCCAAGTGAGATTGGTGTGTGTGTGTGTGTGTGTGTGTGTGTGTGTGTGTGTGTGTGTGTTTTGGGGGTGGGGAGGGAGGGAATAGCTTGATTGTTCATTGATGTAGGAAGGCCTAGCTGACTGGATGGTGTCATTCCATGAACAGGTGGCGCTGGTCTGGGCATCGGCCTAGCTTGAGGCAGCATTCCTCTGTGACTTCTGCTGGCAGAGGCTCTAGGGGCTCAGAGCAAGGAAGCCTAGGATGCTTGCCTGGCTAGCCCCACACGACGGGTCTCTGGTGGCTAGCCCCATGTGACGGGGCACTGATGTTAGCTATTTTTACTCAGCAGAGACCAAATGTCTGACAAAAGCAGCTAAAGAATGAAGAGTTCATTTTGGCTCATAGTTAAAGGTAGTCTTATGTCACAGAAGGCAGGTCGGGGTGTCTGTACCTGAAGCAGTTGGGTGCTTGTGGTCATAGCATCTCACATTATGAGAGATTGTGAAGGATGGCTTCAGTCAGAACCAGGCATGGCTATAAACTTTAATGCCTATATGCACAGTGACCTCTGTCTGAAAAGTAGGTCCCAAGATCTAAAGGTTCCACAACGTCTTAACTTAACCACGGAGGCGAAACCACTTCCTGGTGTGGAAGTAGCAAGAGGTCTAAGGAGCACTTCCATTGGTGGTCAGGGGGCACTAGAATGTGGCTAGGAAGTGTGCAAATGAGTGATCAAGTGAGCAAATGAGTGGGCAGGCAGGCAGGCAGGAGCTACCTGCTGTTGTCTAGTATTTATCAATCCTAGCTCATTCTGGCCTTCATTGGGAATGCCCTGTTCCTTCTGGGGCCTTTTGAGTGATGGAAGGACAGCTACATCTTGTGACTGTGTGCTGGGTTTTTGTTGTTGTTGTTGTTTTGTTTGTGGAACTTCTTCAGACTTCACACTTCCATGGAAGGAGGACATATACATATATATGTCCTCTCCTCTCCTCTCCTCTCCTCTCCTCTCCTCTCCTCTCCTCTCCTCTCCTCTCCTTTCCTTTCCTTTCCTTTCCTTTCCTTTCAGAAAGTCTTCCAAGCTCATCAGCTTAATGCCAATTCATGTCTCTTCTAAAAGGACCTACAAAGGTGAGCAGACAATATAGCCTCCCTTCGGCCCTCATCTACTGTGTTTCTTCTGCCCCTTTCTTTTGTATATTTTTTTCCCCTTCCTACTCGCCTTCATTTTCCTCTTTCTTCCAAGGTAGATTAGATGTTGTATTGGCTGGTTCTGTGTGTCAACTTGACACTAGCTGGAGTTATCACAGAGAAAGGAGCCTCCCTTGAGAAAATGCCTCCATGAGATCCAGCTGTAAGGCATTGTCTCAATTAGTGACCATGGGTGGGAGGGCCCATTGTGGGTGGTGCCATCCCTAGGCTGGTAGTCCTGGGTTTTATAAGAAAGCAAGCTGAGCAAGCCAGGCATCCCTCCTTGGCCTCTGCATCAGCTCCTGCTTCCTGACCTGCCTGAGTTCCAGTCCTGACTTCCTTTGGTGATGGAAGTGTAAGCTGAATAAACCCTTTCCTCCCCAACTTGCTTCATGCAGGAATACAAACCTTGAGTAAGGCAGATGTCTTCTTGTGTTTTGAGAAGTATGTTGCTGTATTCTATCTATGTGGCTTTTGCCAAACTTGAACTCTCAGGAGCTGCTGGACCCACTAATGTTTGGCCTCTCAAGGTTCTACCACACTCTCCAGGATACGAAGTGGTTCCTGGTTGTTGGGTGAGAGAGTATCCAAAGCTCCACTCCTTCTCCCAGGCTGTTAACATGGTGTGACCAACCTTTTTTTTTTTTTTAATTGTTTAGCCCCTTATAATTGGTATGCTCCTGTAAGGAACCCCTCCACCATACTCTATAAGTAACCACAGTTAAACTCATTGGTTCACCAAGCAAGATTTGAGTAGAATCCTTCCAGTGTTCTATTATTGATGTCCTCCCTGTGGTGAACACAAGTATTCCCAGAAAAAAAAAAAAATCCCAATAAGGTGTCTTGCTGAATCCCACTTTATTGTTTTATAAAGTGTTTTTCTTCATTGATCTTCTCTGGATACCAGAGACAATTCTAACCATTCCGTGTTAGCTCCCTTTGGCACTGGCGCTGGTTCAGCTACTTCGAGCCTGGTGGGTGACAAGGGAGGCACCTACAAGCCCATCATCAACTGCCCGGACACATGCTGCTCTCTGGCATGGCTGTATTTCGTCATTAGATATTCCCAGGGCCCGCAGAGTCCCAGAGGATGTCAGAGTCCATTAATTTTTATCATAACATGGAATCTCCCAGGTCTGAATGGCAGCACATAGCTGTCAGGGGCTTTCTGAACTCTATTATAGCTCCATATATCTCTAGGCAAAACAGAGGGGAGAGTCGTCATTGGCGAGGAGAATGTACAAAATGCATGAGATGCTGTAGTGTTGGATTTGACCATGTGCTTCAGTACATGGTACACACTATTTCTTTCCCTATTGTCCATATAAGTTCACCTCCATGGCTTCTTATTAAAATTCTCCCCTCTGCCTACAAGAGAACTTCAGAGTGTGTATTAAATGTATTCTCTTTGCATCATGCTAATGAAATCATCAACCAATAGTTTTCAACTATTCTATAAATGTTTTCTTAAATAAATGAGTGTTCCTGTCTTATGAATTTTACCAGAATTTATCCATCTAAGGTGTCACCTGGAATTTATAAATAATGGATCATTATGCTCAGTATTGCTTTATATCCACAAAACGTACTTTTAGTGGGGAATGTTAATGCATGTCTGGGCCATCTAGTTACTTGGCCATTCCTTTTATTCTGCGCACTTGTCAATAAAGTGAAATGCTTAAAGGTTGCAATTTCCCTGGAAAAGAGGAGACACTGGTATTATTTTAGGGGCATTCAAGTCCACTGTGGCTATAAGGAAGATGGGTCTCATGGGGAAATGTTCTGCACGGAATCACACCAGCCCAGTATGCTTCATCCACTAGCGCCCTCCCTCTTACCTAATATTAATGATATTTGTTCTGTGAGTTGAGGTGTAGAATCTACCACTGTCCACTGTGGCCTCCCAAGTGATTTTCAGATAGTAAGTAAAATTCTTTAGGAAGACATCACAATTTCTTTGTCCCTAGGAACCCATGGGGTTCTACCAAGAGAGTCTTGATGACACTGCCTTTTCTGCCAGTTTCTGGAAGTTGTGTTCAAATGTGTGTGTAAGATGATGTGAGTCGTCCAGGCTACTGTTCCTCACCCTTCCCTCCCTACTTCTCCATATTCTGCAAATCATTGATTTTCCATTTTATTAAATATTCCCTGGAAGCAGGAACACAGGACAGCAAAGTGCTTAAGTGCCTAGGGCAGGTTTGGAAATTGCTAGAATCTGCACCGGAGAGTCCGGCCTGCACTGTAGCTACCATGCCAATCTGCCTAAGTGAGCAATTATCAAATCGATGCCTTTCCCCTAGAAAAGCGTGTTGGGGAAGGCGTGGGTGTCACTGTGTTTTACACCCGTGCTTGAGAATCAATGCGTTTGAGATTTCACTGCTGGGACTCTAGATGATGGGATGGGAAAACCCAATCAAGATAATGGACAGGAGGCAAAAATTTGAGAAAATCACCAAAACAAGAGTGTTTTCATTTTCTGCTAATGTACCGACGTTCCAGAATCTACTCTAAGAAGTTGCAAATGGTGCATGAAATGAAAAATTCCTGTTGGTCTCCAGGGGACAGAGCCAGAGCTTTGCTCTCCTCCTGGCGATTGCCTGGATTGTTTTCTCTATTCCAGCTGAAACAAAAAGAAAATAGTAATTAAGTGTAACTAAGTTATTGAGACGGCAGAATCTGCCCCTGGCTAATTATTGTGTTAATGGCCTATGGTGTCCAGCAGGTTCTTGACATCTTTAGGGCTGTGCCCCACCCAAAGCATTGACCACCCAAGCTGGTCTTGGTGTTTTGGGTAATGGCCCCTTTTGCCTGTTTTCTTTCCTTCCCTGTTTATAGAGGGAATCTTACAGATACTCTGAGTGAGGGCACTTGAAACAATCTAGGGTATGTGGAGAGCAACTGTGTATGTATTTTGGGTGCATGCATTCTTGGTGGGTACCATCTCTCCAAAGTGAAGAGGCCCCGGTATAAGAAACGGGATGCTGAGCAAAATATTAGTTGCCTGCCTGCTTTAGGTAACTTCCTCATCAAGGTCAACACAGAAACATCATACATAGTTGTCCTTAAGATTTACCTTTATCAAGCCGGGCGTGGTGGCGCACGCCTTTAATCCCAGCACTGGGGAGGCAGAGGCAGGCGGATTTCTGAGTTTGAGGCCAGCCTGGTCTATAAAGTGAGTTCCAGGACAGCCAGGGCTAAAGAAACCCTGTCCCGACCCCCCCCCCCAAAAAAAATGATTTACCTTTATCATCTTCAATTATATGTATGTGTATGTGTCTGGAGCCAGAAGGAAGGCATATGTGCAGTGCCCCAGGAGGCCAAAGAGAGGCCACTGGACTCCTGAGGAGCTGGAGTACATAGGCAGTTGTGAGTGTCCTGACTGTGGGCTGTTAGGAACTGAACTAAGGTCCTCTGGAAGAACAGTAGACACCATTAACCACTGCTCCATCTCTGCAGATCCTGCGTGTGGTTTTTCACTTCTCAGAAATCGCAGACACACTGGGTATAGCCAGCCACTTGCTTTTACAGGAGACACGGCTGTAACTCAGTGTATTACTTCTTCTAAGTTCCACTTGACCAATGAGAGGCAGACGCAGGCTGAAGAACACGTTTTCTGTGACACATAGTTCGACCTCTCTGGCTTTCTGGAATTATATAAATCAAAAGAATTCTCTCATGAAAAACTTACCACACACACACACACACACACACACACACACACACACACACACACACACACACACACACACACACACACACACACACACACACACACACACACACACACACACACACACACACACACACACACACACTCACACTTCTAAATAGAGACTCTGCTTCTCAGTTGCCCCTCAGGAAACTCCCAGTCATTTCCCGTGGAAGACTTGTGTAAAAGGTATTAGCTACTTGCTTGTTCTTTCTAAATAACACCCTTAGTAGCACTTCTGTTACAATGCAACTCTTCTCAAATTAAATCAATTGAATGTCATATCTGTATTATTATAAAATCAATGCTTCTGTATCCTATTATATAAGACTTAGTGCTACCAAGACTTGAAAGAAATCTTTTGTGAGACCATCCTTTAAGCTGCAGTTCTGACAAGCCAGTTACATATATATCCAATGCATTATACAATATAACTTTTAAAATTCTTTCTCATATATTCCCCTAAATCCTCATGTACTGTACCCATGGCCTGTCCCCTGCATAGCTGTGGTCTGGGCAGGTTCCAGAAGCATGGAGAATTTCAACTGGGTGGAGGCAACACTAGAAGGTAACTACTGTGGCCAAGTCCCTGTTGCCTATCGTGAATTCAGACCAAACCAGAGAGGTTAATTTAACCCAGGACCCACCTTGTAATGCTATACAGTCCTCACCCCTTCCTTCTCTGGCAGAACACACTGCTAGTCACAAAGTAAGACTTCCAAATGGGTTTCTTAATGGAACACGGCTCCATATGTCCTTTGCATCAAATTTCACAGTATTTCCAAATAGTATGAATTCTTGTAGCTCACTTGAGCAGTACCCCAGATGGTCTGACATTCTGTTTCTAGAAGGAAGTGGAATATATTTCCTTTTGCCTGGTGTTCCATCTAGGTCATTCTTTTAGTTTGTTCTGAAATGGGATCCTGCAAAGTCATAACTGTAGCATTGTCTAGAAGGGCACTTCTTAACCTAGAACACCCCACTTTACCTGTCAGACATATGATCAATTTCATCTTCACACCATCACTGTGACACCTCCTCATGGTGGTGGCCCCTGCTGCTCTGAGACTCCTTTAAAGCCCCATTTTCCTTCCTTTCTCACAGTTGACATTCTGGGTCTTCTTGCATTCCTGGAATCATGATGTATCAATCTTGTCTTCAGAGCATAAATGACTATCTTTTTTGACCATTTGTATTCACCAACTTAAATCATTTTGGGATAATATATTGCCAAAGATACCTATATAATGCTGCAGTGACCAAATGTCATAAAGAATATAGCATTGGTTCCAATGCATATATTCATCTTACTTGCTTTTAAAGGCTCATTTTTTATTATGATTGTGTGTGTGTGTCTGTGTGTGCGCGACTGTGTGTGTGTGTGTGTGTGGTTATGTGCTCATGAGTATAGGTGCCTGAAGAGGCTGTCTGGTCCCCTATAGCTGGAGTTCTGAAGAATTAGGAGCTACCTAGTATGGGTGCTGGGAATGGACCACTGATCCTCTGGAAGAGCAGTGAGTGCTCCTAACCATTGAGCCATCTCTGTAGCCCCAAGGCTTAGCTCTCACTGCATGGCATGCCCTCTGAGAACAGATTTACCTCCTTCTGGGCATTGGTGTCTAATGGCACAGATGGACTGTGACTCATGGTAGAAAGTGTGACTCATGGTAGAAAGTGTGAAGAGGTGTGGGAATAGCCACCCCCCCCAGGACAGGATGCACCTGAGAAACTGGTCTTTACAGTAAATGTGGGGGTGGGCTATGTGGGGCTCACTGGTTCCTAGGTACTGGTAGAGGCTCCCCCAATACTCAGACCTAAGGAAATAGTTGAGAAGGGAAGTGGATGTATTGAGGATATGAACGGATGGGATTGGCTCTACTCAAGAATCACCATCCCTGGTAGTTTGACCTTCATTGAGGACTTAAAAGCCAGGAACTTGTTGGGCATCCAAATTTCTAGTTCTGTGCTTCTTTTTATTGGCAGTAAATCCAACAACCTTGTCATCGTTGTTGTCACATCTCCTCCTCCTCCTTCTCCTCCTTCTCTTCCTCTTCTTCCCCAGTCCCTCCTCCTCTTCCCCCTCTTCCTCCTTCTCTTCCTCCTTCTCTTCGTCTTCCTCCTTCCCCCTCCTCCTCTTTCTTCCTTCTTTCTTCTTGACTTTCTATTGGTCTTACTTGGTTGACCTGGTCAAAGGTCTAGACAAAGCCTATAAGAACCTTTGAAGAGAGCCCACTAAGCTTCAAGCTGAGTATCAAGAGTGCATGAGACTTCAGAGTAGCCCCGGGAGGATGAGAGTGTGGCAAAGTGTGAAATGGGCAGAGCCGGAAGAGTCCACCAGGGCGGGGACAGCATTCACTTGGCAATAGATGGTGTATGGGGGGCAGGGAAAGAGAATGGACATATGCATTGGAAAACTAAAAAGGGTGAGCAGACAGAGGGTTGTCTGTTACAACCCAAAGCTGCTTTCTAACCTCAGGCGGCTCTTTGTGTTTTTAGCTCTCTTGCCTCTCTGTCTTTCTTTGTTTCTCCTCCTCCAGTGATTTTTCTCCAGTGTAAAGTGTGTGAGAACATGGAGGTTGGAGGACAGCCTGGCAGGCTCTGTTCAGTGTTTTAAATATCATTTACTTAGTCTCTGGCATTTTCACTCACATATACAATGTATCTTTTTTTTAAACAATGTATCTTGATCATATCTACTCCTGCTCCATCCTATTTTTCCTGGACACCCCAGAACCTGTCCCACTCTGCCCATGGTGTCCTCTGTTTGTAACCTACGATTCCACTTAGCGCTGCCTGTTGGAGTGTTGGCTGAGCTTGTTGGCTTGCTCCTGTTGAGGTAACCATAGTTGCACTCAGTTCATGAGTACAATGGACAGGTCATCTCAAGAAGACAGCACCAAATTCTTTTAGAGGCACAGACCTGGAAGTCACCAAGTAGGCTAAGAGGCACAGACCTGGAAGTCACCAAGTAGGCTAGGCTGGCTGGCCAGCAAGCCTTGGGGTTGGGGGTGGTCCTCCTGTCTGCTGCCCAGATCTGGGGATTAGGAACTGGGAACTATCGCTCTTTTCCCCCCGAGACATGGGTTATAAGAATAAAAGTCTGTTCCCCAAGTCCATGCAGCAGTCACCTTCCCAACTGAGCTGGTCTCTCCCCAGCCCCGTCTGCAGTGTTTGATGCTGTTAATGTACAGCAGGTATGAGCCAATAGAGAGAGAACGCCTGAAATCGGGACAGGCAGGGCTCTGGGGATGCAAAGGGGCCAGCAGCCAAAGCTCAGCTCAGCCATTCCTTATCTGGCTAGCACCAGCCTCTGGACAGGACCCCAGCCTTTCCACTCACTGCCTCACCAGCTCTCCTTTTAGGAGAATGAACCAGCTAAACTTGGCTACTGAGAGAGCCCGGCTGCATGGTCAAGAAGCCTCACTCCAGTCACTCTGAAGGGACCCACAGAGCCACCCACTGGTTCATCCTTAGGACTCCACCTACTAGGGAAGTGGAGGGATTGTTGTATGGCCCGTTGGCCACATACTGCTTGCCAGGTAGAGGGGGCAGGGGACTGCTGCCCTTCAACCCCATTGCAAGAGCTGGATGCCTTGCATGGGTCTACCCGTCAGGCAGAGAAGTGGGCAGTTTCTCCATGAGCAGACCAGAGAGCAGGCGAATGGGTTTCTCCTTGTCGAATTCTCCAGTGCTGGACATGGATGGTGGCCCTTTCCACCCCCATCACCCCTCCCAGGTCAGAGCCCAGGTGAGGGCGAAATCCCCCCTTAAGGTGCTGACTGATAACATTTGTTCTGGGCTCCCTAGATTGGCCTTTACTTCCATCCCATCTTCACAGTTTGATCCTGACTTTGCTCTGGGCTCCATTGATGCTGTCTTTATTTCCACCCCATCTTTCTAGTTTGATCTAGCCTTTTCTTTGATGGCCTGTAAATATTCATCATCCAAGGCGCTTTTGAATCACCGTGGCTTTTAGTTAAAATCGAGTGAAATGTTACCATTTGAATAATAAAAACCTCATTAAAGGAAAGCTAAAAGAATACTTTTCCTTTTGTACAAGCCAATTAGGTACCCTCATAATTTAAAAAAAAAGAAGGCAAGCATATTATGGTTTCATATTCCATAAGCCTGTTTTAATTAATAGAGGTGACAAGGTTTCAGTGCTAGGTACATAGTCTGCCTCTGGTGTTGTGCAATTAAACATTAATGATGAGAATGGAAATGGGAGAGCTAATGTGTCCCCCACATTCTCTGTGCATCCAGACTAAGGTTTCCAGTAGGTTTCCATGCTTGGGAACACGGCAAGACAAAAGGTGCCTAGAAGAGGACCCTCGGCCACTGAAAGTCCCCATGGTCACCCTGCCTCAAAGCATCTAAAAGACAAGTAGTCACAGAATCAGGTTTTCTTTTTGTGGCCAAAGAGCAATGGTGTAGAGATAAAGGGGCTTCCACTTAACCCCACCAGCTGGTAAGATGCTAGGCTGTGCTCATCGCCAACTAGCAAGCTCTGTTCTTCCGTTCCCAGTTTCTAGGGGGAGGAAACGGGTTTACATGGGTTCACCAATGGGCCATGAACCTGCTAAGAAAGTAACTGCCCTGGGCTAGAATGCCAGCCCTTCTGCCTACCACCATGGCTTGGATATTATATTAGTTACTTGTAACTGTGACAAAAACACCTGTGGAAGCGATATGAAGGGTGGAGGATTTATGTGGACTCGATATTCATGGGATTACAGTCCATAAAGGCAGAGAAGGCATGGCAAGAGCAGGGCAGGGTGAGCAGTTCAATCCATGTTGCTTGCAGCTTGTCCCCGTGTGGCCAGCAGGAAGCAGAGGATGGGCACTGAAGCAGGGCCAGGTTGTGTAAGCCTTGAGGGCCCACTCCCAGCACTCATTTATGCCAGTTAGGCTCTGTGCCTCAAATACTACATGTTCTGTAGGCATACTTTTTTTTGCAACATACATTTAATATGGGTTCAACCTCTTCTCTAGCCCACCACCCAGCAGAGATAGGGGAGGAGGAAACTTATTAGGATGTGGGGAAGTGGACCTGTTCAGCTTAATCTTCGTGGGCAGCAGTTCAGTCCTGTAGCAAGCATCAAATATGATTCAGCAGCTGCAGACCAGTCCTCTAGGCAGGCAGACACCAGGCGCGAACCGACAGCCGCAGTCCAGTCCTTTCAGCAAGCTGATACCAGGCAGCTGTAGTTCAATCCTGAAGAAACCCCCAAGTTTGCCAACTGGCCTGAGGTGAGGCTGTGGAAGCGACAAGCTGCAGGAAGCTCGCTAGCCACTCTTGGGTGAGTTTTTCTCAATGTCAGCGTTGACACAAGTTGAGCTCAACAACTCTATGTAAGTCAAACCAATATATGCATGTCATTATCAAAGAATAGCAAGGCAGAGCAAACCAAACCAATGCTCCGTGCTCGTCTCCCACTGTCCATGGGGTCATATTTATACTCCTTCATCAATCGTCCTTATACATGTTTGCTATATCAAAATATCCCTTTACCTGTGTCTGCTTCTGAAAAATAGTCTTTCACATATTTGCTTTCACCAGTGTGCCCCAGAAAAACATTATTTGACATGACTAACTTTCCAAAGAATCTGGAAGTTTCCACTTCAGTATTCCAATATGGCTGCTGCTGAGGCCTAAGTTCCCAACCCCGAAGCTGTGGGTGGCATTCTGCATTCGGACTGAAGCCGACTTCTGCCTGTTCTCACTCAGTCATTTGTTTACTGCTTTACTTTTGTTGACTCGAATCTTTGAATCCCAACCTCAGGAAAGTTGCCTCTAATTATGTTACTAATTCTATAATAGTGGAACGCACAAGCCTGTCATCCTGACTGAACAATAGCAACAAGAATGAATGTCGCCCAAAGTTTTCATGAAAGTTAAATGAGCTGTGTACCCCAAATTCTCAGTGGATGTTAACCAGACCATCCCAAGACCAGGGGCATGGGGGAGAAAACAGCTTGGAGAATTGACCAAATATTAGAGTTATAATCAAAAATGAGCTCAGATGTAATAATACACTTGTGTGTCTTCCCTTCTCCTAACGTCACGTTTTTCAAAGAGTCTGCTTCGCTCATAAGCCTCTCTGGCACAGACTTTGCTCTACTTTGCTGTAAAGCAAGGCTGATGCGCGCAGCGGGGAGACACTGCCTCAGAGCCCTCAAATCCAGTCTTCAGAAAGGAATGGCACCATTTGGAGCTGTTGATTGACAGCCATGATGCACACACCATGTATAAGAAAGAAGTTATCTGGGACAAACCCAGCTGACCACAATCATTTTACCATGCTTATTTTTAAGTGGTGACAAGTTGGAAAACAGATCAGGCAACAGAAACGAATGTCGTGATCTCTTAACAAGATCCAGATTGCCCCATGATAATGAGATTTCATGAATACTTAAAAATGTGATTTATCAGATATGTTTCTCTCTAGCTGTGCTGTGCATGCTTTCCCCCCAAGCAGTGAACCAAACTTTACTATCAGTTCTTTATCACCTTGCCAAGAACATAGGCGAGAAGGGAATGTTTCCAAATTCTTGTAGAAAGGCAGTGTTAGCTAGATGTCAAAAGCAAAGTCTTCTGAAGAGAAGAAACCGACGGACCAGCATCACATAGGAACGGACACAAAATCTTCAACCAAGTACCAGCCAACGAAGTGAAATAATGTACAAACAAAAGCATTATATATTGACTGACTCTCTAGGGATTCAAAGGTAAATATTCAAAAAGTAATCAATGAAAGAAACCAGGAGAATAAAGAGCCATCTGGATGGATACAGAAAAATCATTGGTAAATAGTTCAGTACCCTTTGTTGACTAAAAACCACTCAGGCTATTCCTTCACCTCATTAATGGTACCTATAGAAAGTCCACCACTGATATATTTACACTGAAAGCTTGGATGATGTCTCCCTAACATCCAAAATTAGGACAGGGGTGTTAGCAGCCAGAACCCATCCAAACTGGAAAGGAAAAAAAAATAAAAAATAAAAACTGCCTTCCTTGCAGATGGAATCACTTTGCATCTTAAGAACTCAGATTGGAAAGGGTGACAACTCACAGCCACGTTCAAGCAGATCGTGAGGTGACTGCTCTACATGCAGTAGCCATTTCGCTTCTGTGTAGGAGCAATGATACTTCTCCAAAAGGAATGAAAGAAAATCATTCTGCTTGCAGTAACAGCAGAAAAAGTAAAATAAAATTAAATAGAGAAGCAGTTTTGAAACATACAAATGTTCATAAATGTGAAAAACTTAAGAGTTTTGAATGTATGAAATACTATTAGAAGAGATTAAAGGTCACTCAGATGAATGTGGAGGTAGCCCATGCTCATGGATTGGAAGGTATGATGTGGTGTAGATATCAGTAGCCCTCAGTGTTGGGGTTGATCTTGGGTGCCCTGTATTCAGATGCTGAGATCTGTTTCCCAAGGTCAGGCTGGAGTCTGGACATCGGTATTGTACTGAGCAATGTGCTGTAAACATTGCTCCCCAAAAATCTCCTATTGGACAGTGACTTTGCAGGAGAGAGAGGAAGGCGGGACTTGAGAGCCAGGGTAGTGACCACGAGGGTAAGAGCAAGGGGAGGTGGAGAAGAAGATCACCATTGGGTAGGGTGGACCAGGAACATGTGGCCAGGAGAAGTTCGCCCTGAGGACGGCCAACTCTAGCAGAAGCTGCCCAAGAGATACTAACTTATCAAGTCACGGGGCATTCATGTGGGTTTTAACAGCATGGAAGGATTAATATAGCTCAGAACCTGCCCGGCATAGTGTGAACAGCTTGTTAATAACACCACCAGGGTTCTGTATCTTTTATTATTCAGGAGCTGTATGGGCTGGAGTGGGGCAGTCCTTCTATACCTCAGACTGATCTATACTGTGAATTCAGTTTCCCTAAGACCTGGAGTTTTGGTCGTGAACTTCATGTGAGAATGAAAAAGGCACTGAACAACCAAGCTTGGAAACAAAGTGTGACACTTCCCATTTTTAGTAATTTAACAGCGTGATGATGTGTCATGACCATGGACCATGGAGAACTGAGTAGCACTGGGATTCCAGAATTAAACCCTTATGTGGTTGATTTTTTTCAAACCCTGTTGCTAGAATAACTCAGTGAGTAAAGATTAGTCTTTTCCATAAATGGTTCCAGAAGCTGTGGGTGTCCACCATGAAAGAATGAAGTCACATCGCTTTCCTGCACCATATACAAAAGTGAGCTAACCACGAATCAGTGACCTAAATGTAAAAGCTCAAACTAATATATTCCAGAAGGAAAATAGGATATCAGAATATCTTTGTGATATTAGAATAAATAATGATTCCATAGGTCCAACCCAGAAGCACAAGGGACAAAAGAGGAATTAAAAACAAAACAAAATGAGAAAGATATTTGAAAATATCTTGAAAGGGCTCATCCATCATATATAAAGAACTTTCATAATTCAACAATAAGAAGGTAAACCTGCTAGCTCCAAAGTGGCCATAAATGCTGAACACATATTTCTCCCAAGAAAATATGCTAGCTGCCAATGAGCACATAAAAAAAAAAAATTCTCAGTATCACTTAGCCAGGAATGAAGTTCAGAAGATGCAAACCACAGTGAAGTCATCACTTGAGTTTGCTGGGGTGACTCGGGCAGGGATCATTGTAGAAGAGGAGGCAGAAAGATCAGAAGAGCCAGGGAATAAGGGAGTATCTAGAAGCTACACCCATAAAGTCTTACCAGTGGGATTGTCTAAATATGAGCTAAACAAGGACACCAGCCACAGACAGGCTAACATGGATGACTGAAGGACTGTCAGGCCTCAGTCCTACGAAAAGACCCACAAGCAACTAAGGAACGCTAAGACTGCAGAAACTGTCCTCCCCAGGGAAGAGCACACTAATTAATTATACCAAATGGGCAGCCCTGAAAACATGCCTGGAAGTAAGTAACATAGAGACTCAGACTGAAGAGGTTGTATTTGCGTATTTAGTGTGTGTGTGTGTGTGTGTGTGTGTGTGTGTGTGTTTACATAACAACAATTAATGAAAGAAGAGACCATGAATTTGTAAAGGAATGGCATATGGGAAGGCTTAGGGGGAAGAGAGGGCAGGGAGTAAATGTAATTCTATTATAACCTAAAAATATTAAAAAAAATAATTTCAAAAGAATAGATGAAAAAAGAAAGTGCGGGAGAGAGGAAAGAATGAAAGAAAGAAGAAAGAAAGAAAGAAAGAAAGAAAGAAAGAAAGAAAGAAAGAAAGAAAGAGAAAGAAAGGAAGAAAGGAAGAAAGAAAGAAAGAAAGAGAAAGAGAGGGAAGAAAGAAAGAAAGAAAGAGAAAGAAAGAAAGAAAGAGAAAGAAAGAAAGAGAAAGCAAGCAAGCAAGCAAGAAAGCAAGCAAGCAAGCAAGCAAGCAAGCAAGCAAGCAAGCAAGCAAGAAAGAAAGAAAGAAAGAAAGAAAGAAAGAAAGAAAGAAAGAAAGAGACACACAGCGAGAGTGCCAGAATTACCACAAGGTAGGGGTATGTAATGAATGCATGGTTGGTGGGGATGTAGGAGACATGTCTGACTTTGGACAGCAGTTTGATTTCTCCCCAGAAGTTAAACACAGCATTATGCTGTGAGCCAACAGTTCCATTTGCAAGTACATACTCAAGAAATAAACAAATACGTCTCCAGGAGAACTGGCAAAGCAATGTCTGTACCCGCGGTATTCACATTAGCCCAACACTGCAGTAACCCAAATCCCATCAAAGGAGCAATGGATGAAAAGATGTCGTCTGTGCATCCAGCAGAGACATCTCGAGCGTAGGAGGGTGGGCAGTGTCCATTTTTCCTGCAGCATGAAGCCTCGAAACATTGTGCCTAGTCAAAGATGACTGTCACAAAGGATCACATGTTATCTTGGTTGCATGAGATGATTGTATTAGACAAACCCATAGAGTAGAATGTGCATATGGGTTGGGCACCATGTAATTACCAACAGCTAACCAGTTGCTTTCTAGTACTTACAATTACTGTAAAGGTAGAATATGGTGATGAGATGCAACCCATACATATTCAACTGAGAACATTCTAAAACCCCTAGACTATGCACCTCAAATGAGTTTTATGGATGTCAGTTACATCTCAGGATTAGAAAACACAGAGTAATAGCAAACACTTAGAAGGAAAAACAAGTTTAACTGCCCCCTCCAGACTCAGTGACTGCATATGGAGAAATCCCATTTTTTCCTTGCTTCTGGTTTTGTTTTGATTTCATGTTATTATCACATGTATTAATTATTTGTGTGTCTTTCCTCAGAATGTGTGTATGTATATATGTGGGTGGGTGTGAAGGCTGGGGTGTGGAGGTGGGAAGTCAGTTTGTAGGGGTTTGTTCTATCTTTTCACCATGTGGGTCTGGAGAATGGGACTCAGGTCATCCAAGTTGATAGCCAGTGTCTTTATCCACTGAGCCATCTCCACAGCCTTGGCTTGGGTTTCTTGAGACAGAGTTGTACTGTGTATGCCAGGCTGGCCTAGAGTTCACTGTGTGCCCCATCTTGGGCACCTTCCTCAACCTCCTTTAGTGCTGAGATGACTGCTGGGAGCCACCATGCCTGGGTGGGCTTTCCCTTTCTTGGAGAAAGCTCTGTGACACAACACACACATGCTGACCTTTGTCTCCGTTCATATGGGAAGGTCCGGGAGCCTCTGGATTCACTGTTGCTCTCCTAAGGTAGAGTACCGCAACATGGGTGATTTAAAGCAACAGATTCATAGTCTCTCCTAGGGCTGGGAGTCCAAAGTCTGAAGCCAACTGTCTACAGGGTTACTCCTGGGCTGGCTGGGGAGCCTCCTCCTGTTCTCCTGGCTTCCTGAGGTGGCGCCCAGTCATTAGCTTTTCTCGGCTTCCCCATCTGTCACTCTGGTTGGCTCTATCCCACTGACATGTACAAAATCCTATTATATATTTTGCTTCATAACAGATTCCAAAACAAAGTGGATTTGCTAGCTGCTGGGCTGTCATTTGCGCGCATCCCACTCCATGCGCGCATCCCACTCCATGCATGCATCCCACTCCATGCACGCATCCCACTCCATGCATGCATCCCACTCCATGCATGCATCCCACTCCATGCGCGCATCCCACTCCATGCACGCATCCCACTCCATGCATGCATCCCACTCCATGCGGCAGTTAACTTCTGCCTTGTTGCTTTTATGTTTTGATTGCGGATACAGTAGGAGGGTCCCAAAGTTCCCTCATTGGGTCATAGCTGTTCATTAGGGTTTCTTTGAAGTAAAAATGTATTTATTCGGATTTAGGGCTTTCATCCAAATGAAAGGGTTACATTTACTGTTAAATTATTATTCATAGCACACTTCCTCTTATTTCCAGGCTTATTTCTTACAGGTTCAGATTTAATCCCAAAAGAAAATACACACACACACACACACACACACACACACACACACATTGAGATTAGGCTCTCATTTACCCAAAGATAGCCTGGAACTCACTTCACAGTCTAAAATGACCCTGAGCTCCTGATCCTCCTGCCCCACCTCCTGGGTCTTAGGGTTACATACCTGCTTGATTTATTTGGTGCTGAGGATAGAATCCAACTCTAAGTTTATACTAGGCAAGTGTTCCACCGACTTATGCCTCCATCCTTAAGATGAATGTATTGAAATACTCTGTGACCATCTCTATAAACAGACCATATTGTCTTTGATCCATTTATTTAGTATCCACTAAGCATTAGGCCCCAGTGTCAGCCTTTCTTGTACTGTATCGCTGTCCTAAAGGAAGGAAATCAAAAGACCCCTGGTGTGTATTTGTGGGCTATTTTGATTGAACATAAAAGCAGTAGTAATTGTTTGTATGAGAAACACAGTTAACCAGAGACAGTCTGTCTCAAAGCCAGCGAACCACCCTCATCCTGACATACTCTGTATGGGTCTGGGTTAGCATGGGTGTCTTGCGTCCTGGGAACTTCTTGTTGCTGGCACCCAAGGGTCACAGCTCATTCGGAGCAATGTAACATCCTGCCTTGTCTCGTTTCTCACTGGTTGGTTGGCATCTTGACAAGCCTGGGAAATGGGTTGTTCCTAAGTGATTGTCTGTATATCATCGATCTGTGCCTGATGTCATGCATTTCCTCACGCAGGTCCCTTCACGTGCTTGTGTGTAATGCAGGGACGTTTGCTCTTCCCTGGAGCCTCACAAAGGACGGCTTGGAGACAACCTTCCAGGTGAACCACCTGGGACACTTCTACCTTGTCCAACTCCTGCAGGATGTTCTGTGCCGCTCATCCCCGGCCCGTGTCATTGTGGTCTCTTCCGAGTCCCACAGGTGGGTTTGAATTTGACTTCATAATCTTCCACCTGTCCCTTCGTTTGTGCCACCTGAAATTCCCTTCAGGGCGCCGAGGCTGGAGAAAGGGCTCAACATTTAAAAGCTCTTACAAGTTCAGTCCCTAGACCCTATGCCAGGTGACTCACAACCACCTGTGACTACAGCTGTAGAGGATGCAACACCCTCTTTTGGTCTCCACAGACACCAGCAACCACACACACACACACACACACACACACACACACAAATAAATCTTTTAAAAATACTACTTTTGACCAATCTCACTATGAGAAACATGACTATATACAGCCTGGCTTCATTAAATTTTCTAGATCCTTCCAGATTTGTGATCCTGGGGAGTTGTTTCAGGGGTGGGGGAAGACTGTCTAGAGCAATATAGAGTGATTTTACAATTATACCTCAGGTTCCTCATTGATTTCACTCAGAGATGGAATAATAATTGATTAAATCTGAATGGCACGACCTTTATTGATTTGTAATTCAACAACTTCAAAGTCTCACTGAGAGGAGAGCTGTGGTTATTCTAGCAGGGGAAACAACGCAGTTAAGGGCCGAGAGATGAAATCCAATTGTTTTATAATGAGAAATTAGGGAATTCAATGCAGACATTAGCAGCGTAATTGCAGAAAGGAAAGGACTGTAGTTAGCTCGGATTGGAAATCTGGCCATGCCTCTTTCGGTTAGAATTTCAATTTACACATCAGATGGCGTTGCTTTCTGATTGCCATTAGACTATTCACTCGACAAAAAAGACATCTGAAAACATCACCGTGTTTTCAACATATTTGTGCGGGAGTTGGATAAACAACTCTCTGAAATGCTGAGGAAAGACAAAGGATTTTCAGGGCTTCAGAGGCAAGATTTACAGCCTGTGAGGGAGACTTCCTTCGCTTCCCTGTGTTCTTGGTGTTGGGGGTAGAGGGAGCTTTGCCTTCTTGGTAAAGTGGCAACTACAAATAAATAAATAAATAAATAAAGTACCAGGGACTATTTTCTTCCTCTTCTTCTCCATCTTAAGTCCTGAAATGTTTTGGTGACCCAGAATGCAGTTTTCTTTTTTTTTCCCTCTCTCTCTCTCTCTCTCTCTCTCTCTCTCTCTCTCTCTCTCTCTCTCTCTCTTTAATCATACTTCCATAAAATGTAACCCCTGGGACTTTGAAGAGAGAGACCAGCCAAGGGTTAGCTTGAACCCTTTATCACTCCCAAACACAGGGGCTTACGGTGTAAGTGACACGCCGCAGACAGATTTACTCTTGCCAGTTTAAATTTATGATGGTTTCAATGAAAGAGAAGCTCGAGTAATAATCCTCCCCCGCCCGGGAAGACACGAAACATCTAGTAATTAGGCAGTAACAAAATCTGGCCAGGCTTATCTTTGCAAATCACACCGGGTTTGTGAAAGAAAGGGAGTGCCCCCCCCCCAAGCAATGAAGGAGGCTACCATGGGGTAGGCAGGAGAGAGAGCTTTAGAAATAAATCTGCCAGCCACAATAGCTTACCAGATGTGGAGGGCACCACGGGATATGTTTAAATGAGCTGGTATTTAATGGGAGACGGTGTGGAGGTGTCAGCTGCTCCCTTCCCTCTGTACAGCTCCATCTCGGATGCTGTTTTCCTGAGACGCCTTTGTTCTCACTGGAACCACAGTATAATTCCAACCTACTTGGAGATCCACATCCTAATTTCATTTTAAAGATGTGTCTGGAAGGAAAGACCTTGGTCTTCTGAATGAGATCCATTGCCATTTCTAGCAAGGCCTAACTAATGTGTATGAGAAAGGCCTGCCTGGATGTGCCGACTGGCTCTGGTTGTCCTCTTTCTCCTTATTAACATGATACAAAATATTAATTCCTACAAGCCAAACTGTTTATCACTCTCTTGTGGTATCCCTGTGCTCCAGAGAGCAAGCATGGGTGCCGGGCACACAGACAGCACTGGATCACAGTGGAAGGACCCGGAGCCTAAACCAAATTGTAAAACACAAGTGTTGCTCTCTAATTACCTCCATAAACCTTGGTGGAATCTCTTCGTTGGAGTCGAGACCCCCTGTTAGGGGAAAAATAAAGTCCTATGTTTGCAGAAAATATCATACTGGATGCCCTTGGGCAAAATATTTATTAGTCTCTCTCTCTCTCTCTCTCTCTCTCTCTCTCTCTCTCTCTCTCTCTCCACTGTGTTTTACGTACTTATCTGGAGTCTGAGCGAGTGAATTGAGTTTCTGCCTGTCTAAAATATATCATAATGAAATGGGAAGTTGGCCTCCTCGCTGTGGAAATTTTTCAGATAACAATTAAAATAGAATGAGAAGAACAGAGTGCCGGTTGCACCGTTCCTAAATGGCCCCAGCAGCATGAGGAGACAGATGGGTTCAACCAGCCAGAAACAGTCACAAACATACAGTTGCATATATGAAGTCACACATGGGACCTCGCACAACCAGCCACCCTGAGTTCTACACTCAATCCCTCCCCACAGTCTTACATGTGTAGAATATCATACACATAACCACACACATGCATACACATACCATCATACATAGTTCCACATACAATCGTACCCCACCTCGACCTCATATATGTAAATTCTCAGACTCATAAACATACATAAAATCACGCACAATCAGAAAAAGAAAACCACATAGAACCACAAAGTTATATTATCTCACCCACAGTGCCATAACCTCACATGCACACGGTAAACGCACAGCCACACATTGTGTCACATACACAGTCACACACACAACCACAGGAAGCCACTCAGAGCCCACAGAGAGACATATATCCCAGTCACGATCCACACAACCATAGAGAAAAGCCACCCCATCATAAGCGTGCCCCCCCACACAGCCACATACGTATGCTTTATCACAAACACACGGCACACACATAGTTACACACATGCAGAATTTCCCATGCAAGCTTATTCCTGTTCCTCAAACATACTAGCTGATATCTGTGCAAGTTTATTCTCATTATCTTATCTGTGGAATTAAGAATTGTTTTGGCTTAAAGAGAGACTTAGGACATAGAAGACAGGAGCTCCTTAGGGCCACTCAGTGTCTGGAGAGCAGTGTCAGCTGGCCTCTGTGGATACCAGAGACACTGCTCAGACCTTCCCTGGCTTTGCCAGACTCTCAACTGGAAGTCAGAGCAGTTGGCCTGGAAGAGCAGGCTGTCTTGCTGCCTCTTGAGCAGCCAGAGCGATGGGTCCCATTCCTGGATCCTCCTTCACTTCTGATTGGATGGACCGGAATTGTGCCCGCCCTTCCCACTTAGTTAAAAACTGGCAGCCTAAATGAGTGGGACCTCCCGGAGCCTCTGGTCAGTGAGACCCAGTGTCTCATCTGTAACAGTAAAGAAGCAATAGATAGTACACATAAGCCCAGTGAGCCGTAGTCATGAAGCTGGGACCCCATCCTAACACCAGGAGACACTGCCTGCAAATGTGTAACCCAGAACTTTGAGAGGGTGATCCCCACGGGGCAGCGTTACCTTTAAAGTGAGACTCAGACCCAGGTTTTTGGGGTTTGTTTTTTTTTTTTTTTGTAAGGGACACTTGACATTTGTCACTGCCATTCCCTCGGTTGCAGAATTTCAGCATTCAGCATCTGACGTGGGTGTTACTGAGCCCTGGGAGAGGGGTAATTAACTTGCATGAATGTGACTCCCACTACACTGTGGTGGCTTGAATGAGAAATGTCCTCCATTGTCTGGACATTTGAATACCTAGCTGGAGCCTAGAAGAGGAGCTGTGTGTGTTGCAGAGGGTGGAGTCAGAGACCCAAGCCCCTTGGAAGAGCCCAGAAGATAGAGAGTGAATGTCATATGTTGGGCACTGAGTTATTTATCCTGTTGGAATTTGGTTTTGCGTTGTTCAGATTGTGACTGTGGACTGGCTCTTGGCTCTTGAAGTTAAGGGAGTATTTCACTTGGTTTTGGTTTTGCAGGAGCCCATAGATAGATGAATGGCTACATTTTAGAGAGGATTTTGGATTTTAAATGAGACATTCAATTTTTGAGGAGACTGCATTTTTAAAGACTGTGAGACTTAAAGTTATTTGTGTTTTTATTGTGAGATCTTGAGAATGACTGAGAAAGGAAAGGTTGTGGCTTAACAGTGTTTGTTGACAAATGGTTAATTATGCTGGGTAGTTTTATGTCAACCTGACACAAGCTAAAATCACTGAGAGGAAGGCGAGAACATACCTCCAGACACTGGGGTCGCAGGCAAGACTGTAGAACATTTTCTTAATTAGTGACTGGTGGGGGAGGGCCCAGCCCATTGTGGTGGTGGTCCTGTATTGTATGAAAAAGGAGCCTGAGCAAGCCAGTAAGGAGTTCTACTCCACTGCCTCCGCATCAGCTCCTGCCACCAGGTTCCTGCCGTGTGTGAGTTCCTGCTTGATTCCCCTTCATGATGAACAGCGATAAGAGAATAAGCATAATCCAAATAAAACCTTTCCTTCTGGTCCTGTTATTTCCTCACAGCAGTATTAAGACAAACCAGGATCCTATACAATGCCCAAAGTTAACATAATGAAGCCAAATGTGGAGAGTCCTTAAACAACTATGGTACTAGCTAGAACATTCTTTCTTGGTTGTTTCTTATGATCTGTGGTTTGTAAGACAGTTTCCTTTTTATTTATTTTTCTTCTTTTTCTGACTAAGAGAAAGGCAGGTATAGCTGAAGCCCAGAGCTGGTGTTTAATGGTCTGTCAGACTCGATTATAAAACATCACTTAGCTACTTTGATTTGTGAGTATCCATGCCATGCCAGGACTCAGAAAACGGTAGACTCGGCCAGAACCCGTTTCTGGCTTTGTTTACATTTAATTTTTACACGTGAAAGACTTCTGATGGCACCTCACCAAGGTTACAACCCTTTTATGATCATTAATTTTTAATCTGGAAAAGAGTCTTAGAAGGCAAGATGGCTCGTCTGTATTAACTTGGATGCTCAAATGAAAACACACAGATCTCTTACATTTGGCTAAAATAATCAGGAAAACCCTGCCAAAGGTTGGGAATGTGATGTTGCTTCCCTAATGCAGTCACCTTTTATCTAAAGCTTGTTTCCATTTAATTATCCTTGAACTTATAGTTGACCATCTTAAGTGCATACACACACACACACACACACACACACACACAGGGGGGGTGCGGGGGGGGGAGAGAGAGGGAGAGAGAGAGAACGAGGGAGAGTTAGTTTGACTTTTGATTTCAGACCTTACATTGAAACTCAGTCTAGTCTGGAACTCGTGATAGCACAGGCTAGCCCCAAGTTCAGAGTGATTCTCTTGCCTGAGCTTTTTGATTGCAGCTAGGCTTGAAGTATATATTTGGAGGTTCAGCGAACCTTGGGTTTATTTTGCCTACTGCACTTGTGGGTGTAGACCTATCCTTCCTCGTTGGATCAAATTAATTGGCAGTGTGTTAAGTCACCATCTGCTTTTAGGGGACACGAATGTGAGGTACTCTAGATCAGATCCCTATGGGTTGCTCAGATTTCAAACAAGTTCCAAAGCGCTGTGAGAAGCTGCACCTTCCATGTTCCACGTCATGCTCTTTGTTTCACAGATTTACAGATATTAACGATTCCTCCGGGAAACTTGACCTCAGCCGCCTGTCTCCACCGAGGAGTGACTACTGGGCCATGCTGGCTTATAACAGATCCAAGCTCTGCAATCTCCTCTTCTCCAATGAACTGCACCGTCGCCTCTCCCCACGTGGGGTCACGTCCAACGCAGTGCACCCTGGGAACATGATGTACTCAGCCATCCATCGCAACTCATGGGTGTACAAGCTGCTGTTCACCTTGGCCAGGCCGTTCACCAAGTCCATGGTAAGTGTGAAGCTCCTGGAATCATCCAGATGCCTTCAATCAGCGTCGCAGAAGGGCCTGGAAATCCAGACCTGCATGTCTAGTTGTGATGTCATTGTCACCCGCTGTGGTGGTCCTGGTATTGAGTGCAACAGCATCTAGCCTGTTCATTCATTAGCAAAAGCTCTTCAATACATCTGTCATGTTTAGATTATGTCTGTTGATCTACCATAGACTTGGCTTGGATAATAGATGCTGGTTGTCAGCGTTAGGTGGAGAACACCTGAAAACCTTGGAGGTTTGGGGTGAGGGACACAATAATGGGTTTGTTTTCTCTCAATGTGATTTCTGCTTTGATTCACAAACTTCTGAAGTCTACTCGGTGGAAATAATAGAAGTAGCTATGTATGCTTTGTGTTAGCTGAAAATGTGGATTAGGGAGTGTTAGTACGTACTCTTCTTCTTGGTTCGGTGAGGTTTTTGTATCGGATGTTCTAGTTGCTTCTTATAATGGAGGTCTGGATATAGTTCCTTCCTGGAGAAGGCTTTGTGGCTAGAGTGTGGTTTATCCTTCATATCCCTGAAGACAAATCTCTTGGATGAATCACACCACTGCGGTTAGAACTGAAGTATTCACAAATCTGAATATGAAGATTTTACATATTTGTCAGTTGTTTTATCAATGGTGTGTGAAACCTCTTCTGTGAGTCCATTGGCCCAGTGTTACTTGAATAAGGAAGCATCCTCAGTCAGTCACCCTTCTGATCCTGGGCCAGGGAAATGGCTTAGTGGGATACGCGTGTTCTGAATAAGAATTAAGAACTAGATTCAGATCCCCAGCAGACAGGTGAAAGCTGGAGGTACCTTTATGTGTTTGCAACCCCGATCTTAGTGTCCCGTGATTGGACTCTCAGGGCCTGAAGTTCCGGGTGCAGTGAGAAGCCTGCTGATAGATAGATAAATAGATAGATAGATAGATAGATAGATAGATAGATAGATAGATAGATAGACAGTAGAGAGTGTTAAGAGAAGAACCCAACATCCAACCTCAGACATATGTAAAAATAACTTTTATTTGCCTGAAGTAATTGTCATCTCTGATTCTTTCTGCCTCTGTCTGCTAACCTTCACCTAGTCCTGGAAGCTTCTAGCTTCTGTACAATCCTATCCAGGCCTAGAATGTTTTCAGCCTCTGAGACCCTGCTGCTGAATGAGCTGACCTCGGTCTTGTTCTTTCTGAGCTCTGGCTCAAATTCCTTTCCCTGAAGATTGATTCAATCTGGATTCTCTTGGTTTCTTACTGAATTGCTCTTCTTGGCCTCATATTGACTGTGTCATTCTGTTCTAATCTTCTGGCCCCTTTTCATCCTCTGGCTCGCTCTGTCTTCACCTGTGTCTAGCTTTTTCTCTCTCTGCAATCTGACTCTGTACAACTGTCTGGTAAAACTGCCTCCTGTCTTCTTTCTTTCTTTGCACTGCCTCCAACGTAGCTTCCCTTTCCTCTCTTTTCTTGTGAGAGTTTGCCATAGTCTGTTCTGTCAAATCTCTCTCTGATTCATCACTTTGTCTGCCACTCAACTAGACATGGTGCTTTCACTACAAACTAACTTTACTTTCATTGTTTAAGATTAAAGGTGTCCACTAAAGGCTTGTCTGTATTCCAGCCAGAGGGATTAAAGGTGTGTACTCAGGCTGAGACATACCACAACTAGAAATAGCTTTTTCCAGTAAACAGCACAATCTTGGGTTTTACAATGTGATCAAATATCCTGCAGCGGATTTATATACATGAACCCATTGATGTGCACACCACCACACATATACATACATACATACATACATACATACATACATACATACATATGAATGTTCCACAAATACACACATGAGATAAATAATAAAAGTATTTTCCTTTGAATTTATAGGTCCTTGGCAGTTACTGATGCTGTTTTTTTAAATGATCAAAATTGGGTCTTTAGACATATCGTAAGACCAGCTATCCTTCTGGTGGTGGCAAAGGCAGCCATCTGCTGCCTGGCACAGTAGAACAACTGGCCCTCCTTAACATTTCTCCTAATCAAGACCCAGTGATTCCCTGGGCATCAAGACAAGTTAGGGAAATTGCCTCAAATATCCCATCCTGCCACATTATACCTCAAATAACGGACATGGGATTTGTCTAGTGGTCACCATCTGGCCATTGTCCACTTATAGTAATTGAGACCTTGATATAGGTTGTACAGCCGAGGAAATTCTGAATTCTGTTCGGTTTCCGTCTCAGTAGTCACACATGTCCTGTACAGGGGCTGTGTATAGCACCTGTCATTTCTGAATTCTGTTCGGTTTCCGTTTCAGTAGTCACACATGTCCTGTACAGGGGCTGTGTATAGCACCTGTCATTTAACCTTTTTGTCCTTGTTCTTAGTTTCTTTCGATTCTGTGAGCAGTACCTGTGTCTAGAAAGTTCTCATGCCTCAAAGTAGATGACAGATATAACAAGGGACACGGGCTAAAAATGATAATAAGTGAAATAATTCTATTTGCTGTGACTATGGTGATTTTAGTACGATAAATAGGGAATCTGGTGGTGGGTCTAGGAGGAGATTTGATGGCTCTGTCTCTACCTTGGTCACTCCAGGAGTAAGATTCCTGGCAAGACAGGAAAATGGCATAGAAGAACCTGAGGTAGTGGCCTCAGACCTTCCTGTCTGGTCTCGAGGAAACCCTAGTGACTGCGAGTTTCCATTCTCCTATTCCTGATTGATTCGCAAGCAGCACTTGATATCTCGTCAGCACGCATTAGCTTCGGCTGTTGACTTTTTTCTTTGTGTATATTGTGGTTGTTTTTGAGGCGGAATCTCACTACGTAGACCTGGCTAACATTCTGAGTGCTAGGATTCCAAACCTAGGTGTAGAGATTAACAAGATTGTGGAGCGCATGGTCTTGTTTAGGTCTCTTTGATAACAATGACCTGTCTAGATGGCTGGTGGTATTTTGGCATTGAGTTCCATATTGTTGGGTTCTTCAGATGGGAGGATGGAGCTCAAGAAGAGGGAGGGGGGAGTTTTGGAGGAGGGAATATGGAGTTCCAGGAGGAGGAAGCTCATGATGAGGGAGGAGGGAAGAGAGAGCCCAGGAGAAGGGAGAAGGGGAGACGGCCAGATACCTCTCTAAGCTAGGACTCCATTTGTCCTTCAGAGTCCCTTCCCCATCTTCTCACCATACTAAAAGCATTCTTCTCTGTGGCATGGGCATAGCTTGGGTGTACTCTCCGTTGTACAAGGCCCAGGGAGGAAGAAACACCCCCCTGCCTGACGCTCAGCAAGCCCAGCCCCCCTCCTCCCTGCAGCCAGCTCCTGTAAGCATTAAACAGCAGTGTTTTAATATCAACGCCCCTTCTTTATTTGCTGTGACTCGCTGTGACTATGGTGATTTTAGTTACCGTAATTAGGTCACCCTTCATGGAGTCGGGCTATTTTAAGTGGCTCTTTAAGGACTATTGTTGCAGATCAGTAATTTTACAATTGGATGCTCTCGTGCAACTTTATTAAATGTAATATGTCTTTTAAATGTTGCCCTTTTACAGTTATACGTTTCTAATTGTTGCTGTAAATGCATTATCACTTTGAAATTAATTAATTTTTGCATTTGGGCATCCTGCAGTATAATAATCACTAATGAGAAACTCACAGGGACTAATTCTCAGCACAGTGCCCCCTACTGGCAAGGTCATGTCTCTGCCGCCCTCTTCCTCCAGAGGGCCACAGGACAAGTGTCCTAGGGGTTCTGGGAGAGAGACGATTATTCCTCCCACCTCGAATTTATGATAAAATAAAAAGAATGAGCAAAATGGAAATACGCTGTTTTAAATGTTGTTTAAGCCAAGATTTTTTTTAGCAGTAGCAGTCCCAAAAATGTCTTAAATGAAACCAAAGTTGGCTGAGAGTGTTCACCTGATGAAGTCACATCACAAAGGAGCTTTGTGTTGATATCTCTGCCTCTAAACTACGTTTTATGTATATTAATGTGTGTTAGATGTTAGCATACATGATATGGCTAGGTGTGCAAATACCATCATAATCAATATAAACCTGACCTGTGCTGTTGTCTAATGGCGTAAGAGATTTACCAGGGTGGTTTTGGCTATTGGTGTGTGCTGTCTTGTTTGAGAGCTTCAAAGCTCTCAGCTAAGGGGCACCTTGGCAACTCACACCTGACATGGAGACACCTCAGGTGTCTGTATGTTGATTTTTCCCTCCTTTTCCCTCACAACACTTCTGCTGGCTCTGAATGACTTGTATCTGGGCCAGAAAAAGCCTACCTAGCCTGTTCAAGAAAATGCCATCCTCGCCTCCAGAACTTTCGCCAACTCCTTCCAGCTCCGTTTCCTTAGTCAAACACACCGTAGCGCCCCTGCCATGTGTGTCTGATTGTGTCCTTACGTTTCCTCTTTAAAACATTTGACAGCACCTTCTTGACCCACTCCCCTCTTTTTTTTTTT
>CACVCL010030388.1:0-49985 GCA_902729485.2 Mus minutoides
GCCGGGAGGGGGGAGGGTATAGGGAACTTTCTGGATAACACTTGAAATGTAAATGAAGAAAATATCTAATAAAAGTTGGAAAAAATACCTAGGAAACCAAAATGCTTGGCTTATGTCTACTTTCTTCGACATTTTCAAGAATGGAACATTTTAAATAACTGATGTCACATAGTGTATGATACGTCTCTTTAAATTCTTAAAATTATTCCTAGTCATGTAAATAGTATTCTTATGACAGGAAAATTTTTAAATATTTACAACATATACATTATTTGTATTACAAATAAATACAACTATTTAAAGTAATATATATATTGGTTCTCAAAACATTCACATTTCAAATACTATACATAATAAAATGTTCATTTGTTAATTAGAGTAAAGGACTAGATTTTAAGTGGTTGTATCTAAATTGAAATAAAATATAATAGTGTCAGACATGGTGGTATATGCTTTTAACTTCAGCACTTGGGACCCAGAGGCAGCCAGGTCTCTGTGATTTCAAGGCCAGCTTAGTCTACATAGCAAATATCAGGACAGTCAGAGTTATATAGATACCCTATCTAATTAATTAATTAATTAATATGATGTTATTATTGCATACATTACACATTTTCAGGAAAGGGGTTTGAATTTCATATAATTGTATATTTAAATAGAAATAACCTAAAAATCTAACTCTGAGTTTTGATATTTATTTTACTGTTAGCTGGGGGTGCACTTCTTAGACATTATAGGGTCCCTACTGACTGGCATCAAATTTCATTCATAATACTTAAGAGAAAAATAAAAACCCAAACCTGCTGTGCAAATCAAAGCTTTATTTTAACAGGCCTTAAATTTAAACAAGTAAATTATGATTATTTTTATATAATTTTATGGGAAAATGACTATTTCTTGACACAGGGACAACAGACGATCCCACTAAAGCAGTGTACTCATTGTACCTTCATACTTTTAAAACGCTAACAATCTACTCTAGCTAGAAATTCAAAGGAACAGAAATGGAATTTAAATGTTACAAGGACTTACAATGGTACATGACTAGTGAGTGACTGTTACTCAGAGATACAAGAGGGGAACAGACATGAATGTCACTAATGACTCAAGTCAGGATGCAGGTCCCCAGAGTTTGCATCAAGCATCCTTTCATCTTTTCATCCTTCTTCATTTAGTTGGTCAATTTTGCTTTCTAGTTTCCTGTTTCAGGCATTCCTTTAGCCCATAATAACACATTGCAGTAACCCAGCACTAGACTCTTCATCCTTATTTCCGAGAGTTTAATTTTCTTTAATGACTCCCTCATATATGTATGCTTTATTTTCTCTTCAGTGTCATAGGCACAGTATTTAAAACATTTTAGTGTGAAACATAATTATATCATTTCCCTTGTACCTTCACCTTCTACTCCTTCCTACGTCTTTCCTTACTTTCTGTTGAATTCATGGCCTTATAAAATTTTATTATTAATGTTGCATATACATACATATACATATCAATATACATATACACACATAAATACAACCTGTTGAGTCCATATACACATGATTTTATAAATGACCATAATGACCTGTTGCTCATATACACATGATTTCATAAATGACCTTTTGGTACTACATAATCAATTAGGGAGCTCATCTCTATTGAATACCAATTTTCCCTCTCTCAGCAAACATAATCATAATCTTAAAGCACATGCCTTTTACAGAGGGATTGCTCTACCAACTTGTGTGGCTTTGTGTTCTTTTTCCCATCATTATGACACATTATCTGACCAAACTGATATAAAGAAATAAGATATTTGGGTTCATGATTTCTGAGGTATTGTTACAAATGGCTGTTTCTGAGCTCATGTAGGTAGCCACAGAGGGAGATAGGGAGAGGCAGAGTTGAAAGAGTCACAATGTTCCACCCTACTTTTTTTATTCATCCTCATATCCTCAATTTTCTACAGTCTCCCAAAATAACACAACCAGTTTGTCTGAAGACTTTCTAGCACAGTAGTTGGGGTGGGAGTAGAGATGGGATAACTCACATAGAAAATACAGGTAAGTGGAAATACCTAGGAAATCTCTCCTTTCCTATATTTCTCTATTTCCAACCAGAAGTATCTTTTTTTTTGTAAATTAGTTTCTTTTTCATACTTATGTTTCTAATTTCAGTAATTCTATATTGAGTTTGAATTACCAAAAAAGCTAACTTTGGCATCTTCTTTCCTTGATAATTGCATAGCGCGAAATAGATTACTTAATTTACACTTTATCACTAATCAGACAGTTATTTTTAATTAACGTCTTTAATTTAATTTCTCATGAGGAAAAGAAGACTGTTCATGACCCTTGGTCCTGGCTTAGCATTCCTGAACTTTGGCTTAATGACCAGTTTTCTCAAACTACAAAACCTTAACATTTCACTTCTTCATCAGAGTGCATTGGCTTTATTGGGATGCTGGGGAAGGTTTTCACGACCCCAGAATGAAACTATTAGGACTATTTATTGTACTGCTTACACTTGGTGCACGCCCTTCCATGCAGGAAGAGAGACCTTTTAAAGCCCTGTCAAGTCTGCAGGTGTGCCAAAGGCTCCTGCAAACAGCAGGAGCAACCTTTATAGCATTTCCTCAAGACTGCTCCGGATCACTTTTCAGCACGTAAAACCGGATTTTCATTAATGGCACTAATGACAAGCTAATGGGGACAGACAGCACACCCAATGCCAGGGGCAAAGCAAGAGAGGCTGCAAAGAGGCCAACCCGAGATGCTTTAAGATGAAATATCACCGGCTGTTGATACATTTCATTTCTTCTCAGATACCTGGCAGGCCCAGGCCTCTCTTGTTAAATGGGCTCCTTTGGAGGCTCAGGGTGAGTAGCTCAAGTTACAATTTTTCACATAAGGACAAAATAGAAGGCAGAATAAGCTCAGGGTTCAGAGGTTTGCAAGCTGCAGCTGTTACTGGCAGGAGATTCTAAAGAATTATGAGCTGACATATTACCCTGGACATGACTGGGCTTTGACCCGTCAGCTCTTTCTTCTCCCAAGAGTGGTGTTCAAGGCTACTGTTTGACACCAGAGTCACTGAGGACCCTATTAAAGCAGGGGCCCCACCACAACTCATCACACAGTCTTTTCTATCTGGAAATGTAGAAGAACAAACACGGGTTGTTGCTCCTTCTTATTGGGTGGAGTTCAGGTAGTTGGGGGATTTCTGATCCCTAACTCAGCTCTTCAATAGGTCACCACAGTGTGCAAACAGATGCAGGAAGCACAGCTGAAGCAGAGAGACTTTCTCTCATCCTAAGTCCCAACAGCACAGGAAAATGCACACCTTCCATAATTTCCAACTCACTTAGATGTTCTTAGAGAATGCTTGGAGAAGTGCTGACCTTTAAAGCTTGCTTGAGTATCTGCAATATCAAAAACAATTAGCAGACTACTTTCCCCAGGCAGAGGCGTACAATTAAAACTCATCTAGATGGGCGTGGCAACAGTGACACCAGCACATTCACTTTGTACCCATTTGCTTAAGCAAAGTCGGTCAGCACACCAGAAAAGCCTCGTCTTTCTTGTTCTTATCAGCATCCTCCTTTTTCCAGACAAGGAAAGTGATGTAGGGGAAAGTTATGCAACTTGCCAAGAACTACACAAGGGCTTGAAACAGAGCCAGAACTGAAAACTTGGTCTCTTGATTTTCCATGCAATATCTTTCAGTCTCATATTGCCTTTCTGGAAAGTCCCTTTGAAATGTGTTTGCTACACAGATGCATAGCCACTGTAGCCTGCTTGGTAGTGTAAGGGTTTGGGTACCATTCTACCATTAGTAGCTTAATTGTCCCACTTTATGGTCCACCTGACATTCTCTTGGGTGTCACATCGTTTCTTATACAGGCCCCAAGCTAAAGGCTGGGACTCATGCCAACTCTATTCATGAGACTTCACTTAGATCCAGAAAGGATCTAACAGAATATTCTGATAGTTCTGTAGAGCTGTGTTTTGTTTTCCCTTTTTAATTCTTGAGTTATATAATTATTATCAGTTTTTTGCCATGCATCCTTACTCAAAGGTTGTCTTGTTCATATTTATATCATAAAACAACTAAGAATTCTTTGACTTTCACTTGTATACAGTGGTCATTTTTATGTCAGTGTAGAGTATTGTAAATTTGCTACACTGCAATAATTGACATGTTCTGAGCAATAGAAATATCAGTTTTAGCATTATTTACTTTCTCCTTTTTTGTTCATTTAGATTTTGTGTTGCCTCTTACAAAGATTAAATACTAAATAGTTTGCAAATGCACCACTGGGATTGGTAAAATTGTGAGTTTTGTATATAAGTATGCAGATATAAAAATGTTTCTAAATTTTCTGCTAAGACCTTTGCAATTGCATTGTATATTATGGGTATCAATGTTTCCTGAAGATCTTGGGTAAAACAAAAGAAGGGCCAAAGGCATGTATTAGCAATTGGTCAGAAATAGAATGTGTACTTATAGTTTTCCTTGTTTGTTGGTTTAGAGGGTCAGATAGGAAAATAAAGACAAATATTTTGTATAATATTTCAGGCTCTAGATGTAGATATATCACAAAATTACACAGAAGTAAATATGACTACTGTGACTTGGATTATACAATATATGCATAAAATTTTCAAATTTATGCTCATAAATCAGAGAAACCCTACAATGAAAATCATGTCAAAAATGGGAGAGTTCACTCTGTCCATGTGAGCAAGCTATGCAAAGTGAGAGCAAGATGCACAAATACAAAGAAGTATAAGACATTGGGTTAGTTTTTGCAATAAAGTATGTATACATACAATCACAGTCTGGTTAGGATGTCGAAGGAGCAATAGGAAAGAAGGACAGAGGATAAGAAAAGATATTATGATGAGTGAATATTACAAAGTGTATTAGGTACAATAAGAAACTTCTATAATGGAGCCGCTTTTATCGTATAACTAAATCACACTAATAAAAATCATTGGTATATATTCATTCTAGCCATCTATATTCTTGATTCCAAAATCATTCATTCATTCTGAGGTTAGGACAATCAAAGATGTTGCTTTTGCTCTAGTGAAACTGTTTGTAGTTGCTTTTTTTCATTAATATGAATCAAGAATGAAATAGTATTTATGGGTACTGGACTGGGGTGTATTTAGTCTAGTTTTTTTTTTTTCCTTTCCATTAAAAACATTATAATATAAAATGTTTTAAAAGTAGTACTTTATTTTTGACTTCCTTTCTTTCACTTTTTTCTTTTGCAGTATTGGGGATTAAAGCTAGAAACTGGCATATACTAGGCAAATGAGCTCTATTACTGGGCTACGTTTCCTGATCTTTCCTAATTTTTCAATAACTGGATGATGACACCAATGCTTTATAATTAGCAAAGGATATAGACAAATTATAGACTCAGAGGCCAAGCAATTGGCTAACGATTACACACTATCTTTCCATGGTTCATATTTAAGGACTAGGCAAAATCACTTAGCCCTAAGAAAGACATATGCCCTCATCTAGTTATTACAAAAATTAAATCTGCAAACCAGAGTCTAGCAGTTAATTTTAGGTATCTGATTAGCTAGATAGTTTTATCTTGCTTCATTTAAATTTAATTGTGTGTGTGTGTGCAACATGAGTGCACATGTGTAAAATGTTACTTCTATCCTTATCAATGAAGGTTTCAGGATGGAGATATCATTTGAATGAGTCTACTCTGTATAAGTTCTCTCCAATATGCATGGGTATCATCTAATCCTTTGAGGGTCTCAAGTGAACCAAAGTTCGAGAAAGGAAGAATGTACTTCTTCCTTTTCCAACTTTCCATTGTATCTATTGTTTATGAACTTAAAGTGGGCTATGTGAATTCCATTCTGGATTTGTTATCTTCTTTGTTAATTTCCCAAGTCACTTGTGATATAATGCTTAATTAATATGTCTCTACCTGCTTGCTTTGTGCAGGATTAAGAAAACAAGAACTGACAGAAATATTGCTATATTCTCTTTAAGGGGAGTTTGAAAGAGATAAATCTGATTTCTGGCTATTTCCTTCCATTTATGGCTGTGAATTAGGCTGCTATACCAAGGCAACATTCATTTATTCTCAGCTGTTTGATTATTGGTCCCCATGGCAGCAGTGTACAATACCCCCCCCCCAAAAAAAAGATGATTAAAAATAAATTCCTTCACAACTGAGACTGATAACAGGAGTCATCTACATGTGAAAACAGGAATGCTTAGAGGGCAATTTGATCAGCACATCCTAGTTATTTAATAGTCTTACTACCTAGGTTTATGACTTAACTCAATAGAGGTTTTGTAATAAAACTATCAGTCCTCTTCTGTGAAGTGGTTCTAAATCCAACAAACAATGGCTTGAACCCATAAGTGCTAGTATTATACCAACAGACTTTCAAAAATATTGATAATGTAAAAGGCAGGCCCCATAACTGAAAATTATCTAGAATAATGCTTTCTAAGAAGACCACCTAGCACCTGTCAAAACCATAAAAACAAATTACCAAGAAATGGACTCCCATGTAAGTACCAACATAATTTCTCTGTCATTCACACCACACAAGGTGTATGGAATCTTTACCAATAGTTTTACCATACAATATTTAACACATAGCAATAACTAAAACAGTTGTTGTTTATAGGGTCTTAGAAGCCTTACTGTCAAATTATTGATTGGCCTCCCATATTATTGGGATTTTCACATCCATCTTATAGCTTTTTCATCTCTGTTGGATGCCTTTCTCATTTAAAATTGTTCAAGGCTGTTCTTAATCTTCCAGATAATTTTATGGATCTGTATCACACACAAAGCTTAGAATTATACAATGAAATAAAAAAGTTAACAGAGGCTTTTCACTGTGACTGTGGGTGGACAATGTCTCTGAAGCTCCACTAATGTCCATTACAAATAACTGGCAACTACTTCAATATGCAATAGTAAATGTGATACTAAAACATAAAGTCCAGAACACCATAAAAGCATTCCATTATTTGTAAGAATTGCTTTGTCAGATTAGCAATGCGAGGTACAATGGTGAGGATGGGAACATTGCCATATTTAACTGTGTAATCTTCAGTCATTCTCTGTTTATGTAAGCCTTGCCACCTTTTTATCTTGAAGTACTTACTTCCCTGGGGCCAACACACATATCTCCACCCAGGACAAGATTTGTAATGTGGGCTTGCGCTGTCTGAGTCAACTCAAAGCCAAGAGAGAGTACTGTCATGTTCTACAATGTTTCATGAGCAGGCTTCTGGATTCTAACCATGGTTACCATCTCTCCAATAGCCATCCTAGTTACCAAAAGGGACTTAGTACAACTGTCATACCAGTATACGTTGCCTGGGAGTAGTATACCAAGCACAACTACCTATTTGTACCAGTGTCATTTACTTCTTATCTGAATCCTTTTGTGAAGTGCTGTAGAGCATATACAATCTCCAAAAGGAATAGAAACCCTGACTAAGACAATACCTCATACCACAAAAAAGAAGGCCGTCATCTTGGAATTCAGCCAAGTGTATGCTACTTTCAAATGGATCAAATTTCAGTTGCATGTCTTATCACTAGAGAAGAAGCACAAAACTTCCTATAGCAAGTGGTAGGTACATCAACCCATAGTATATGAGGAAATGTAACCATATTGGAACTCTACCTGATGCTTCTCAATTTTTATCAATCTTATTTACATGTCTCATTGCCTATAGCAAGGGTGACAAAACTGCTCCTCCCAAACCTGTCTTTGACCCTGTCACTTCCTGTTTGAGCTCTGATTGTATTATATCATCCCCACCCCCTTTGGAGATATGAACTAATTTCTATTCAACTCAGAAAGAGCGTTGATGACAGATTGAAGAATGATTCAACACCAGTCTTACTTGGTAAATCATTTAGCTTATTGAGGTCACTAGCAAGAAGATAGATGCAGTAGAAACATAAATGTCTCAGGTAGTGGTACCGCCAAATGTCTTGCAGACTTGGCAAGAATTCACAGAACAACCCCACTACAGTGGGATTCCCTGAACACCTAGAGTTAGCTACGTGTCTTCTCTCACCTTAATATTGTGAGTCATGTAACTTTCTAGAGAGCTTTAGGATGCCTCCCATCCCTTTATTTAGGGAATATTTAATCCTGGAGGAAAAAAGATAGATCATACCAAACCTGCTAATGGATTTTCATGCTGAAATGGGAAGGCGGAATTTTATTCTTGAAGAAAATGACCAACTAAACCAAACTGTATATAATAGACAGAATGTATATTAACATATACTTTAAATATTATTGGCTACTTTAGCTTATAGTAAATAATAAGTCACAACTACCTACATGTAGCTTTAATCCTTTCTGATTTCAAAAAACCTTTTTAAATCATAGCAAGAATCCATCAGATGTTCCTATTGTTATGTTAACTACAGGTCTTTTTCAAAGTACCATGTTTGCTATAATATTCTAACAATAGCAAGTCTATATTTCTTGACCTTCCAACCTAGCTGAAATCTCACTATGTCACATTAGAAGCATGACCTTGTGAACTATATGGGGTGCGAAGGGGCAGCTAGGTGCACTTTCTTGCACCTTTTCCTGTTCATACTACAGTTATTTATTTATTTATTTATTGGCAATATGACTGCAAAATCAACAGCAATATTAGGAAAACCTTTAATTTTATATACAAAAAAATCAAATAGGAGTAAATTTTATAAAATAGCTTAGTATTTCTTCAAAGTCTTTAGACTTGATTCTTTGTATATGGAGGGAAATGGGCTAGATCAATCCAAACTTCCAAATGAGAGCCACAAAAATTGGTTGATATATATAAACATTAGAAAGTTGATATACACATTAAATTTTGATATTTGAATATTTAAATCACATATTTAAATATTCACATTTGAGAATTTCACATGTGTATACAATGCATTTCAATCATATTCCCCCACTATTCCTCCAGTTCTTCCTGGATCCTTCCCCAATACCTCCCCTCTATAGTCATGCTACTTTTATTATTATTTAATATTTCTATAACATTGGGATTATATAGCAATCTACTCTGTATAGTAACAAGAAGTATGTATATGGTGGTCTTTACTATTATTCTATGACTCAGTCACAGACAACTAATTCAGTAAATCTTTACAGTTAAAAGGAGCTTAATGGTTGAAACAACCTCAGGTGATATGAAAAGAAAAAAAAATGGTAAAGAATGAGATATCAGAACTGTAACTATAATCTTTTAGTTTCAAAAGATTAATAGATTGAAATTGCTCTCTTAATCTTCAGCAAATCATCCATGGAAGAGTTTTTTTGTTTTGTTTTGTTTTTTGTTTTTCGAGACAGGGTTTCTCTGTGTAGCCCTGGCTGTCCTGGAACTCACTCTGTAGACCAGGCTGGCCTTGAACTCAGAAATCCACCTGCCTCTGTTTCCCAAGTACTGGGATTAAAGGCATGCGCCACCATGCCTGGCTGGAGGAGGATTTTAATGCAGACTTAAAATATTCTCCAAAAAGTCTTTTAGTCTTTGTTAGTTATTAATTTTGAAAACTGATAATACATCTTCATGTGAAATACATAATATGAACTGAGTCGCTGCAAATCTTTGGGAAACAGAAAGTGTGATATGGTTCCATGAGAGTAGAAGACTTGGTTGTCCGCTTAGTGGGAGAAATCAAGATTTGAAGTGTCGAAATATTGATTCTCTGATCCTAACCCCTTATCCATAGGACCCTGCCCTGTTCATGGACACTGTGCAAAGAATCAGAGAAAATGCCTCCTGATGACACTCACAGTGGAAAACGTGGCCGTCTCCTCACACTCTCATTATACAATTCAAGGTAGCAAGTTATTAAGCAAAGCAAACATCATCCTTTTTGAATTTGAAATTCTTAATTATGAAAAAGTCAAATTAATCGAAGCTTTAGCGAAGCAAGCACACAAACAAAAACCAAAATCCATGAAGAGCTGGGTTCATGGCTTCTGGCTCATGGCTCATGGCTCATGGCTCATGGCTCATGGCTCATGGCTCATGGCTCATGGCTCATGGCTCATGGCTCATGGCTTATGGCTCATGGCTTATGGCTCATGGGTATTTGGCTCAGTGAGAGAATACTTGCCTAACATGTATGATGCCTTGTGTTTTATTTCCTTCATTTCCAACAACAACAACAACAACAACACCTAAAATAAAATCTCCATGCTATTATGCACATTCCTGAATTGATAGTGTACTAATTTTTATCTTGCCACATACATGTTATATATTCATATATATGAATTTATATATTTAGACTTGAAACTATTAAACTTTTTTAAACCTTTGATAATTAAGTTTCAGAAAAATCACTTCATAAATACTTCACTGTAAAAATCTCACTGATAATATGTTGATATTCCTTGTAACAAACAAGAAAATATCAAATTCAGGAAATTTTATAATAATTCAATACCATTGTCTAATATATAATTCAACTATGTGCTATCAATTTCAAATTGTGTTTTACAGCTATTATCTCAGGATGGTTTTCCACTCAGCTCCATGCAATGAAATTAAATTATATGCATCTTAATATCTTTTAGTATGGGGCAATTTCTCAACCATCTTCTTCTTTTAGATCATTAATATATAAAGAATGTAAGATAAGTAATGTACATAGTATTTCTTGTCTCATTCCACTTGACATTGTTTTGGGTCTGCTTAGTCTTATTTTTAACAAAAATTACAGTAGATGAAACAACTTTTATTTAACATAGTTGGATTAAGTGGTTCTATACTTTTGCACCTGGGTAGTTGAAAAAAATAAAATAAAAACAAACTTCTACAGTTCCATGTGGTCAGAAGAAACCAGTCAAATGATCTAGTAGAAAGTGCACTAGGAGAACAGAGGGACCTTGCAATCTCATGGCAGAAGAGACTTTCACCTAGCGGCCACAGAGGCAGCTCATGGGACTCTGTCAGTTGTGTCTGTAACATGGGGGCTAAAAGGAAAAATTTACATCCAGAAATGTAAGTCAAAAGACTTTGAAGTTTTGACTGGACAGCTCTGCAAGTATGGCTTGTGAGGGTAACCTGAATTCGTGAACTCGTGTATACAATTGTCAAATCAACCTTTTAATACAATTGTTTTAAAAATGTTTCTCCAAACAAGCATGCATTTCACCACTAGGTATCTCACAAACGTGGGCTCAAAAAGACTGATGAAGGATGGTTAGCCACATGTGAGGACTTCCCTTTGATAATGAATTCTGCCCCCATCCACAGAAAGGAACTGGAAGCTGCCTAGTGGCTCTGCTCCATGACCAAGCATAGAATAGTAGTCATAATCCTCCTCATCCCATATCTACATGCTTTGCAAAACTACTTTGATCCCTTTTATGCAATACAGAATTTAGTAAGATATATAGCACATTTGGAAAACAAAAGAAAACAAAAACAAAAACAAAAGCATATGAGAGTTCTCTACATAGGTAAAATTGAATATAAGAAACATTTTAGATGGATGTAGAGAGAAGGCTTCAATGAAATTTTGCTTGTGTTAGAGATATTTTTTATGCTGTGGTAAACATATCCTAAGCATCTATCTAGTTTTATTTCTGAAACTCATGTTCTTTTAATTTCTTAGCAGGATCTGGACATATCTTCAGGCCAGAGAACAGGAAGTAAATCAGAATTATAGGGCATGTAGATGAGGTTCATGCACTGAAGTGCCTTATTGTTATCAGGAAAATATGGTAGTGAAGGAGTACTGATTGTTGCCTATTAAAATTTTTCTAGAGATTGCCATCTTCTTTACTTGGAACATCTTATACTAGAAACTATTATTAGTAAGGAGAGCAAAATATGGCAAAAGCAGTTCTTTAAATAGGTTAAGGTCCATTTTAAACATTTTAAATATGTTAAGTGGAAGCATCTGATGTTTCAAATTGTTAACACTAAAATTTTAAAAACTTTAAATTTCTCTTTAAATTGGACCTGGCTCTCTCCTTGGCACTTCATGTCTCTGCAAGGCTAGGCACTGCCTCTCCCACTGAGGCCTCAAAAGGAGCCTAGCTAGAAGAACAAATCGCATTCCAGTTGTTTGGGACCCACATGAACATCAAGCTGCATGTCTGCTAATATGTGTGGGAAGGCCTAGTAGCAGCAGGTGTATGTTCTTTGGTTGGTAGTTCACACTCTGAAAGCCCTAAGGGTCCAAGTTAGTTGATTCTGTTGTTCTTCCTATAGAATCCCTAGCCCTTTGGATCCTACAATCCTTCCTTCTATTCTTCCATAAGAGTTGACAAGCTCCATCCACTGTTTGGTTGTATGTGTCCGTTATCTGTCTGAGTCAGCTGCTGGTTTGAACTTCTCAGAAGACAACCCACTTCTGTCTGTAAACATAACAGAGTATCATTAATAGTGTTGGGAATTGGTGCTTGCCCATGAATTGGGTCTCAACTTGGGCTAGTTATTGGCTCGCCATTCCCTCAGTCTCTGCTCCATTGCCTATGACTGTATTTCTTGTAAACAGGATAAATTTGGGGCTTGCATTTTGTGGGTAGTTTGATGTCTCTATTGCTCCATTAGATTCCTGGCTGGCTACACGAGGTGGCTTCTTCAGTTTACTCAAATGTTTCCATAATAACTTGTCCTAGAGCAATCCCACATTTTCTATACCTGGCTAGTTGAATTCCAACATCCATGATGACATAGTTGGGATACAGTTTTTATACCTATATCTCCTTCACTTACTTCCTTGTACCATTTTCAGAAATTTGCAAAGACACTCACTGGAGTGTTTTTAATTATCATAGAAAATTAGAAACAGTAGAATTATTGAAAGCATTACAATAAACTCATATTTGTAAACTCATAAATTCATTTTTAATAAATATATGAAAAAGTTTTATGATCTTGTATAAAAGCATGAAAGAATCCCATGATATGTACTTAATTAAAAAAGCTGTTCTATAAAACTGTCCTAAACACATATACACATACACCACTCATGAACACATATACACACACAGGCATGAGCACACACATGCATACACCACACATATGAACACATCCTCACAGCACAAAAGACTAAAAGATAAAAGATACAAGGTTTTCCATTTTCTAATTTATACATAAATTCTCTGAATGATTATACTATTATTATTTTACTATTTTTCTGTGAATATATGAAATTTACATTTCTTTCCCCAAAGTTAAACAATACATTTTATTTGCTTGACTCTCTTAAAATGTTGCAAAGCTTCTGTAAGCTGTAAGGAATAATCTAACAACAGCCAGACAACTAAAGTACGTGGCTAGTGTCAAGTAAGTGCTGTGACCACAGAAGTGAGAAACCTTACTTTGGATCTAGGACTCCAAGACTCAGGGACCCTCAACTTCAAGCCCAGGTTTCCCTTCTACAAGCTGTTCTATAACTTTATATTAAAAACATTCTATCCTTTTATCAGGTCCTGCTTTCTTTCCTAACTTTTAGCTGGCTCTAGGTGAAAAAAAGAAATTGCTTCAAATTCACCCAGTGTCATGAAAGAACTTCTCCACACATTTTGATTGCAAAAGAAGTATTTCAAATTTATCTCTATTCTTAAGCCAACGTTTTTGACATGTTTCAAAGAGCTATACATATGCTTTTAACTTTTGAATAGAGGTTGAATATATAGGTAAGTCACTATATAAATAACATTGTTTTAGGATTTTTTTTTTTTGCAATTTTGTTATGTCTACAGCACAGTGTCTCCTCAAATACAATGTAAGTTTTTACCACTACCCTTCATAAACAAAGGCATGCTAATGCAATTAATTAAAATAACAATTTTTAGTAGCCACAATGGAATTATTATTTTTTTAAACCTAGAATTGAAGCCAGTAATAATTTAGTTTGGCTGTCTGCTGAAGACCAATACATTCTTGGATCAATTTGCAAAAAATATTCTTCGAGCCATAAACATTGAATCCTAAGAAGAGATGTTTGGCTCTGTAAATACAATGATAGACAAGAGTGGACCTGCTTACAGAAAGTAGCTGGAGATGAGATCTTGGTTTTGTTTAAGCTAAGGTAGATGGAGGCACCCAACTCCAACGCATTCTCACTTGGAAGAACTTTTTATTTAGCCCAAACTCTGTCCTTCCTTAGTGACTTTTCTGTTCTAACCTTTTTTTTTCCTTTTCCAGTAACATTGTGTCTTGATACCACTGGTTCTGAACTTCAGAACTGTAAGGAAGAGGAATAATCCCTGCAGAACATCTCAAGCTATTTCTATAATCAAATTTTTACAATGAGCCCCTTTTAAGAAACATGCATTGAATGCCCTCCTTCTTCTTCATCTTTTGATTGTAAGCAAAGTCTCTCTGTGTAGCTCAACTTGGAACGGAACTGTTTATGTGGCCAATGTTAACCCCAAATACATAATTCTGCTGCCTTGGTTCTCCAAAGATTTAGACTGTATGCAGGTCCCAACACATCTGACTTTTCTCATTCCACATTTTGTACCTAGAATTTCTCTCACTGTGTTTTATCTCTCTATTGGCACAGCCATGTCAAGGATCCAAAACTTCAGATCGATGGGAAAATAGCAAAGCCCTCTCTCTTAGTCCATGTGTGAATGTTGGTAGCATGTGCAAAAACTGTCCATTACAGCTTTCTACACTGAAGCTTTCAGCCTGAAGATGGCTTCGTTATAGAGACTGCTTCTAAACTTGTCACTTTGTTCAGTTGCATGCAACAATTCCACCTCAATTCCACCATATGTAATGAATACACTGAGCTTCTGAGATGCTGTGGCTACTCTGTAAGAGATCCAGTCCACCCAATCCCAGATTTTCTGTGACTGGGTTTCTACTTGTCTGTCTTTTCTTTGTTGCATCATGCCCCATTCAGACCAAATCCCTGAAGTCATGCAAAGAGCACAGCAAACCTTCATGGAAAAAATGTCAGTTCTTTAATAATCACAAACTTAATATTTTTCTCAGCACCTTTTATTTTTCTACCTCATCTCAGAAATTCTCTTATATTTTACCCCCCATGGCATATCTTCCTTGCTAATCATAATGTAATGTTTTAATTCAATTTTCAAATTTTCCAGATTAAAGAAATTTATCCAAAGCTTTCAGTTAGCCAAAGATAAAATTCTTACTTACTAGAGTCCCTGTATCACCATACTTTGACTGAGATAGGTTAAAGATGCAAGCATCATTCCTTCAGGGCTGGACAGGGCTGTTTTAAAATATTGCCTCCAACAGTTATGTACTAACCAACGCCAACTGCCACACCATCATCAAGGCTCTACAATCACTAGCACAGAATTCCAGTCCTGATAAAAGGTTTCCTTGCTGGGATGGGAAGAGGGAAACTGATTATGTTTATGAGTATTTAGCTGTCTTTAACATGAACACCTCTACATGAATACTCTGTGTACTTTTGTCTGGCTTTAGAAAATGTAATTATAAATGATATAAGAGATCACAGCCTTAAAAACATTATTTTAAGGCAAAAATATTCTGGATTTCTACAATTTTCTTTTTTCTTAGGACTACATAGCATGTTGAGACCATTCAAAACTAACTCTCTCTCTCTCTCTCTCTCTCTCTGCTGTTCTAGTTTCTGTAATGCTGCTGGAAGCAAGAGCATATACAATGCCAAACAGTGAGTTGGTTATTTTACTTTATTCCCTGCTCTGAACTATTGCCTTTATCAAAAATAGTCAGGTAGTTTAATGAGATACAGATGTCTATATCCTACCATGATATCAAATTCAATTCTTATGAACCTTGTGGAAATGCTTGCCACTTTTCTATAATATAGTCAAGAGCATAAAGTGACTCATGGAACTACTGAGTCACCCATGTACAAACCTGACTTCTCACTGCGATGTGAAAAGATGTAGCGTAAGTGTGCTGTAAGTGATATAACTTCTTTCTAGATGTGAGTTTATCTTACTCTAACACTATTTAAATCATGTGTTTTCCATCATTTAGCTACCAAAGATTACTAAGGGAGTACCTTATGATCAAGTGCATTCCACAGATCAGTGAAATGGGACATCTATGTCCAGTGTCCTTAGAGGTTAAGTTAGAAAGATTCTAGCTCACCCGTCCATGCCTAAGATTGTATGCCCTCACTTCAGTCAACATAAGTCCTTTATAATCTCCTAGTATGAAACCCTGAGTAGACCATGTATACAGTAGACTATACAGTGAACTAAAGGTTCTTTTCCAAACAACTAACTGTCTCACCACATTATAACCTTCATAGTGACGAAAGAAGAGGTATCGATAGCATCTACTTAAAATGGAATGCTGACACTAGGCACCCATAAAGCATCAGATTACTTTAGGCTCAGAGAGGATCTTGAGGCAGCATATGAGAAACATAGGCAAAGGTACCCTTCTAAGATGCTATTAGATTGCTAACTTAGAAATATTGAGGTAAGAGACATGCTTTTAAGCTTCTGATTTAGAGGTAAATTATATGCAACAGTCAATAACCAAATTCTGGTTAAATGTCCCACGTTTAGTTAGATAGCTTAGTTTTCCTATCTGGACAGAGTTGTCACTCACAGATATTATTTGCAGGCAAAGTGAGCATCCAGAGCTACTCACAGATGTTCCAGGGTGTCTCTTTGGGAGGAACACTCTAACACCATCTGCCAGTGGGGAGCTAGCCAGCCCATTGTCACCAAGGGTCACAGAAATCCCTTCCTCCATCTTTTCACTTCCTCAAATGCATGTTCAAGCAGAGCTTCTACAGTTCAGTCTTGGCAAACATTGCTCCTGTTTCTTTAAGCCAAACATTTGCATTCTCTTACTCTTTGCTCTGGGGTGTGCCCAACTGTTCTGTGTACCTGGCCTGAAGCCGATGCCCACATGGGCAAGATGCAAGTCATTTCCATTTCTAGTTCACATGGGTGCTTGCTAGAGCACTGTATGCTAAACTCCCCTCATTGGAAAAGAAAGAGAAAAAGAAAACAAACAAACAAACAAACAAACAAAAAGAAGCAAAAAATCTCGTTCAATGACTTAATCCGAGATACTGGCTTAGGTCCCGCAGTTTGTTTCCAGTTTCTAAAACAGAATGCACATGTCCAACCATGTTGTTTGTTTCACCATCAGCCAACACTTCAGGAACAAAGGCACCCCACTCACCTTGTTTAAGTTACACAAAAAGAAGCAGGAAAACGTTACAACGATTTCTCAGGAATGCAAGGCCACCCAGGCCCAGAAACGATAAACTACTTGTGATCTAAGTATATGGGGGAAAAATTAAAAAGGTGTGGTAGGGGTCAGAGAAGAGAACGAGAGATCTAAAAGGAGCTTTTGATAAGTGAACATTTTTTTTTTAATCAGACTAAGGAGTGAGTGAGGTTTTAAACACTGGAACAGCTGTGAGTAACTCTGAATGCTCTGTGTGTCTGCAAATAAGATGGTGTGAGTTTACTGGGTATTAAAGGGACCAAGTAAGTCACTACATTTGACACTGAGCACTTCACTCATCTTTCTGACTGAGTAGACAGGCATCACATAGCGTATAGCTCAGGAATGACAGCGTATAGCCCAGCATCTTGGGATTCAGACATGGAAAAGACTCAACTTGGAGGATTTAGGGATGCCAAAGAAGCACTGCTTTTCATCTTCCTTCATTTGTACCTAACTCGGGATGCTGTACACTCAAAAGTTGTTATCTTGTAGCTTGATTTTTCTTCAAGCAAGTGCTCTCAACCAGAATAGAAAGCTCCTTAGAGCTTGGCTAAAGTGACATAGGTTGAGGAGTGATATTGACAGGGAATGTGAAATCAGATCAATTGCTTTTTTTTTTTTTTTTTTTTTACAAGAGTTCCCTAGCCTCTTGGTACATGGATGTGGGATTGATGACGGAGAGAAGTGTACTATGTGATAAAGTGAGCTCCACATAGGGCAAGTGGCTGTAAGTGAAGTTAACAGGCAGAGAAAACTAGAACGGCATAGACAGACCTTCCCTTCAGCTTTTCCCAGGTGATAATTCTACTTTTCAGATTTTATAGGTTTCTTAGTCTAGAGAGACTGTATTTTCTTTTTCTAAAAACAATTTGATTTTTTTAAAGTAATTAACTTATGCAGGGTCAACGTTCATATTATAGAGAAAACAATGCATAGTGAATGCGTAGAGCTGAGCAAATAGGTGAATGGAGGATGAAAGGGGGATGCATCTGGTCTCCATCCATCTAGATTCACCTATTTGCTCAGCTCAACTCCTCTCTCTGTAGCATTCCACCTTGGTTTCCAAATATCAAGAGTAATATGACAAGTAGGGTTTGCTTGTCTTTTTCCCACTTTTCTTGTATGTGTGTGTGCATGCTTTGCCTGTGTATAGGAGGGGCACAGGCACATATGTTGCCATTTTCCTGAGAGTTCAAGGTTGTTGTTTGGAAACTTTCTCAATCCCTCTACCCATTGATCTAGCAGCAGTGTAGCAAACCCAAAGAAGGCCAATAGGATAGTTTTGCTAGCCAGCTTTGCCTGTGAGTTCTCTGTCTCAGTCTCCCAAAGCTGCAAGGACAGCTGGGCTGCCACCCCTATCCAGCATTTGTGGGTGTTCTAGGGGATCTGAACTCCAGTCTTCCATCTAGCAAAGCAGACACTTAAACTCCTGGACTATATTCTAGACAGATAAAGGGTTTAAATATTTAGGTGTCTGAAGGAGCTATTGTGGGAGATTAAGATCAAAATGTTTAAAGAGAATCCAAGAACCTACAGTTAATAACTATGTTTTTATAGTTGCTTCTGTGGTATTAATTGAAAAAATGTTAGCTTTTGAACTTGTTTTAATTATTTTCTTTTTAATTTTAAGTGTATGTGTGTTTTGCCTGCTTTTATGTCTGTACACCACATGCATGCCTGGTCCCTATAGAGGCCAGAAAAAGTTTCATATCTCCTGAAACTAGAGTTGAAGATCTTTGTTAACCACCATGTGAGTGCTGGGACTTGAACTTGGATCCTTTGGAAGACCAACAAGTACTCTTAACTCCTGAGCCATCTCCCCAGCCCACAATGGTGCTTTTTTTTTTTTTTTTTTTTAATTGCCCGTCTTTGTTACAATTTCATTGTTGTGATAATATATTATATCCAAAAGCAACTTAGGCCAAAAAGGGTTTATTTCATCCTATAACTCGCAGAACATACTCTGTCACTGAAGAAAGTAAGGGTAGGAACATGGAGAGAGGGACTGAAGCAGAATGCAGGGAATACTGATGCCTCCTGGTTTGCTCCCTGTGGCTGACTCAGCCTGCTTTCTTATACAACCAGAACTAACTGTTCAGGAATGGTATTGTCCATAGTGAATTGGGTTCTCCAAATCAATCATTAATCAAGACAATACCCCACAGAGTTTCCTGTAGACCAACTTAATTAGGTAGCTTCTCAATCAAGATTACCTCTTCCCGGATACATCTAGGTTTGCATTGAATCGACAAAACCAAATCAGCCCATTGCCCAAGCTAGTAAAGATTAGATGGGACTTAAATGAACAATCTAGGGACAAGAAGGGAAAGATGCTTCCCCTTGATTCTTTCTCTTATCTATTTCAAAGGGGGATGCATCTGGTCTCCATCCACCCAGATTCACCCATTTGCTCAGCCAGACTTTATGGAGCCCTTACTCTCCTAGGGCAGCTCCTTCCTCTTCTCAATACCAAATAAAGATATCCAGACATGTATCTCACCTAGCAGTAAGAACCAGTGGTGAGATAACACGGTGTACTAAATCCCCTTACAGTTGGGGATGATTGGCTGTTAATGTTCTGTTAAGAACATAGTTCAGTAGTGGGCAGGGACACAAAAGGACACCAATGGCCTGAAGGAAAATCCATGTGGCAAGAGTTAGGACTCTAGAAACTTGAGGTTGTTTCACCTAGTTATGACCCTTTTGTTAGAATTTGACAACAATCTCCTCTTAGAGAGGCACGTGTACTTCCATTTCAAGGTCTAAGGAAGCAAGAAAGCAAATTCTAAATACATCTTGAGATATGATTTTGGCTCTAAAGCAAGTGTGATATAGAAGGCTCATGACTGAGGGCTACACAGAATTCTGGAAAATATTGAATTGTGACCAAGCAAATGTTAAAATAGGTAGATAAATTTAGCTAGCACTTCTGTGTGCTCAAGCTTGTGCATGCATGAGTGCTTTACACTGGTTAGCAGTTAAAAGGCAGATTCCAGCATATCAGAGGCTAGATCTGAGTTTGTAAACATAGTCCAATCCACCTGGATGCTAATGGGAGTTGATTCACCAGCTTTGATATACAGGAGACCCTGTTAGAATGTTTTACTGGGACTGCCATTGGGTGCTTAAGGTAAATATTTTCTCTAATACAGGCAAGGATTCAGAAGCAGTATATTATAACTAATTCCCTTGACCTGCCTTGTTGGGATGGAAAATTCTAAATGAAGACATAAACAAAAGCAATGAGATTGAGCTAATCTCTTTTTACCTATGAGAGCTCATTCACATCTGCCAACATGGGGCAGTTGCCCAGGAGCTAACCTTGGGGAAAGTGTCATGGAAGGATTATATCTGACTTGGTATTCCCTAATCATCAGGCCAAGGCCCAGACTCGTATTTTCTACTGAGCAAAACATTCTCTAGTGCCTAAAACCTGTATTTTCCCACATGCCTTAGCAACAGATCAAGATTTACTAAACAGAGTCTGTGAATTACCAGCAGAGGTGAATACTTGATTTGGGGCTCTGATGCAAATGCATCACATGTTCCTATATAGTTCTGCAGGTTGCAGGTGAAAGGACAGATAAAAATTTTTGGAAGAAGACATCTTCAGAGCCCATCTGGACATCAGCAGTTCCTCTCTTCTGCAGAGTTGGTCACTGGATCACTTAGGAGGATTTAAAGAAGAGAAGATATGAGCTTCAGAGAGTTCATGTTTGGTAGGGATGTTCATGCACAGGGAAAAGAAAAAGAGTCCCAATGAAAGGAAAAAGAAATCAGGTAAAGCTCTGAAGAAAAGGATAGAAACAATGGGAGGTCCCCAGCAACACAGGACAGAGTGGATTCGAGGTTTACACTTGGTTGCAGGTGAAATTCAAGACACCTGAGGGCAACCACTCCTCAGGCTAGCGCTCTTCACACTGCTAAAATAAAACTTTCCATACCATAGAATTATATAAATAAATTATAGTTATTTCATAGAATAACTGCTCCCATTTTATTGGCAGCAGAAATTATAACCGACACCTGGGAGTTTTTGTTTTTTGTTTTTTGTTTTTGTTTTTTGTTTTTTTTTTTGACACCTGGGAGTCTTAGTGAGTTCTTTGCTTATTCATACTGATGAGTCTGGGAGAAATCAGATAGAATATGGTCTTAACTTTGGAAGAATATTTCTATTAAACATTTTTATAAAATGAAAAGTGAAGTTAAGAATGACATTTGTTTCCACTCTGTAGTTATTCTTGCTCTTCATACCGCTGAAAATGAACTATTAGATAATACTATCAGATACAGTCTAATTTTTGCTCCAGAAATAAAGGTTGAGATTCTGTGAAACAAATCATAACAAAAGTATTTTAGCTGGCACCAAGGAGGGTTAAGTTATCATGGTATACATTATTAAAAGATTAGGTGAAAAGGGAAAGTAAATAAAGGCTAAGGAGGGAAAACGGAAAGGCGGAGGAAGGTGGAGCCTTTTAACTCTTAAAGATCACAGCCTTTTGTTATTCTGGAATCATTCCTGTAACTATGGGTCACACCTTTTTGAATTCTTCATCTATCAAGGACTTTTTTATGTTTTAAAAAGGGTCTATAAATCTTATATAAAGTTTATAATCAAAATGAAATAAAGTGACAGTTCCAGCCAAAAGTCAAACCACCAACTGCAAGTCTCTTCAATTGCACGACCAATAAATGTCCCTTTGTTTTTATCTTTATTTTTCCGGTAGTCAGAAACTTGAGAAGAGCACCCTATGTCTAGGAAAGCCCTGGGAAGTGAGGAGGAGAAGGTAACAGACTTAGAGGAGGAATGACTGTGGAGTAATAGAAGGCAAAGATGAGTATACCATGACATTGAGGCCACTTAGGTGGACTTTGGATACCTACACTGAAGAAAGACAAAGTAAAGGGTTAGACCAGCAAAGGGACCAGCAATAGGGAAATAGAAAATGAGGGTCTTAAGGAGGAATTTCTACATCTCAAGGCTTTGTGGAACTACTGTCCGCTCTAATGCCATAGCTACTAACCTTCAGTCATAGTCATGTGATCTTTTAGGACTCTGTACTTTAATCTTATGAAGGATGTCTTTTAGACCATCTCACTGAGGTTTGTTTTCAACACATTGTTCAGATTTCTTTGGATTCAAATAACTTATAACTGGAAATCTGATGATATCAAAGTTATCTGACTCTACTTCCTGCCATCTCCAAAGGTATCAGACCATCATATTTTGACAACAGCAATCTCTGGAGCTGTGTTATAGTTATCGTCATCTGACATTTCTAAAACTACTTGACATTTCTAGATGTTGTAATTGATTAAAAGTTAAAACAAAGGGTGATTCTTTGGTTTTGTACATCTTGAAACTATTTGTGTTACAGCTAAATATATACTATATCTTTAATATATCACACTATAGTGTGAATGCACAAGAATGGTATTTATTGTCTTAGTTTGGGTTTCTATTGCTCTGACAAAATATCATGACCAAAAAGTAAGCTGGAGAGGAAAAGGTTTACTTGGGTTACACTTCCATATTGTTGTTGAACATCAAAGGAAGTCAGAAGAGGAATTCAAACATAGCAGACACAAGAAGGCAAGAGCTGTTGCAGAGGCCATGAGGGTAGGGGGTGGGGGGTTACTACTTACTGGCTTGCCTTATATGTCTTGCCCTGCCTGCTCTCTTATAGAACCCAGGACCACCAACCCAGGGATGGCACCACCCACAATGGACTATACACTCTCCCATCAATCACTAATTAGGAAAATGTCTTCCAACTTGACCTTATGGAGACATTTCTCAATTGAGATTCCATCCTTTCAGATATCTCTAGCTTGTGTCAAGTTGACATAAGAATTGCTAGCACACTATACCATGTTGTTTCCAAACTACTTTGTCTGAGAATTATGTGCTAATGAATCGTCTCCACATAGCAGACTGTACTTTAATCATTAGGTTGAATGAAACTAAGGAGAAGTGATTTCCTTTTTATTTCATTTCCTTTTAGTTTTTTTTATATAGTTTTTTACTATGTAGTCTATATTACTCTCAAAATTACAATCCTTCTGCCTATGACTATAGAATTTTAGATTTACAGCTTTGTGCCACCACACCCAGTTCATTCTTTTCTCTTTATATTGAGCTGTCTTTATCCAAATTTGCACTGAGATTATCATGCCTTCTTGGACTTGTCAACTATCATATCCCATTAAGATTGGCAAGAGTTTTATCTCAATGTCAAACTGTTTTTCCCCTGGGGCCATATAATATATACACTGCTGATTCTCTTAGTCATAGTTGATGCTGTGTAAATCTTGCAAGCATTTTAAACTATATAAATACTTCTTGTCCTGAAAATAAAGTGAAAGCCAGGAAGCTGTCTTTGCACTCAAAAAAAGTTCAAGCTATCTGCTAAACTCAGATCTCAGGATCAGGGTTCTGTATAGGACTATTGACAACCTCTAAAAAACTCTATAACCAAGAGCTGTTTCCTTTAGATACTGAAGTCCTATAAAGTCACTTACAGCCATGAAGGAAGTAAGCAGGCTGTTGTTCTCAAAGAATAAAAAGACCTTACCGTGTGTCCTCAAGATAGAAATTTTATGAGTCCCAAGAGATAGAAACAACTCCAGATGTGAGAAACATTGATTAAATCCTTCCTGAAGACTTGGAAATGCCCTTGCACATTGCCCACTGCTGATATTTCTGGTGGATTTTACATTCTGTGTCATTCAGCTGTGAGACAATGGATTGAGAAACAATAAAAAGAATCCTTGCAGCTGTCCGGTGTGAGTCATCTTTACCATTGAAATTTCCAGTCACAGTCTGAGAAGAAGAGGCAACCTGTACTTAGTTTTTGGCATAGTCTGAGAAGTGGCTTTGCCAAATAAAATGTTGGGAGAAAGAAGGATGACAAAGGATCTGCTGACCTTTATTATGTAGCTTAATGGCATTTGAATGTCTTTGAGCCCCTATAAGTGATGCAGAAAGGGCCTGTTGATTTGTAAATACTATCAGTATTCTTTCCTAAGAGTAGTGGGTGAGATAAGATTACTGAAGCCTTCCAAATATTATGGAATTCACTTAACATATTATCAATAGCTTATATTTTTTAGCTCTAAAGGTTTGAAATATATATACTTATTTAATTTGCATAACAGCTCAACATAATAGGTATAGTCTATTGTGCAAAAATGGTTGAAAGTGTCCTCTATATCCTTTATCTGAATATCTTTGTTATAGAATTCCTAAATATTTTGACCTTCTGAATCTTAATGTCATGACTCTGGTCAATGATGCTTCTTTTTCATGGGCAACCTTAGGCCAAATGTCCTTCCTTGACTTTTTTGAGGTATGTTATTGTTCAGCTATCTAGCCCAGGCCTGCTCACATGGCTATGAGTCAGGGTCTAAGTAAAGAAATAGAAGTGTAAAACCTTTTTAATTACTATATCCTCAGTTGGCTAATCAACACATTTCCATGCCGTGAAATAAGGGATTATAATAGCCTGCTTATATTTAAGGAGTAAACAGAGACTCTGCTTATTGATGGGAGGACCAACAAAGGACTCTCATATTGCTGTACCTATCAAAACATCTGCTTTGCACTCACAGGCCTGAAATGAGCATGTGAATTCATATGACTATGATATTCAAAAGTAAAATGTGAGTTAATGAACAGTAAATTCATGTATCAGATTTTCCTTTCCATGTCGATGGTCAACCATACTTTTCTTCCTCTCAAACTACCATGGTTTTTCATATCAATCATCCACAAGTTGATATTGTCTATTATTACTTTTATTTAAGCTCTTGCTTCAGCAACGCAGCAGACAGTAAAATTTATCATTGACAGTGCTTCAAGGTCCAAAGAGAAATGCCAGGTGAATGCTTTTCTAAAAAGAGGTTCTTATTAGAATTGGATAGGAAACACTCTGAAAATTATTTCTCTACATCCATGCTAAGCCATGTTTTCAAATTCAGAGGAAGGGTGGCAGAGACAAATGTTTGTGTTTTGAACAACCCCATCTATAATTTTGATACACATCAAACCACCTCTTCCTGCTTAATCTGCCATTATGATCCTATTAGGTCATGGAAATCATTTTACACAGCAAAATATTTTTAGCCATTTAATTAGAATTGTCTTTTTAAAAAATAGTCTACTATATTACAATCATGAAAATTCAAGAAGCACACTTGACCGCAGTAACCTGTATCCTTATCTGTAAAGAGTTCAAAATAACTGCTTATCTCTGAGGTTCAAGTCAAATTGGTTAAAAAGAATGCTTTGCAAACTATGAAATTCTCCGCAAGTAGGAGAAGGAGTCACCATTAACTACCCCCTTTAGGTACACAAAGGCTCTGAGAATTATTCAGATTATTCTGTGTGATTAATCTAAACGTGAATCCTACTGGTTTTCTGTCCTGGAGTCGTCATTTGTCTCTCTGATCTTTCTGAAGGGATTTGCCAAAGGTGACAAATTCCTATCTTTGACATATAGCCCTGTAGAGTTATAGCCATGTTAGAGACTTGGGAACAGGCCAAAGCTGAAGGCAAGAAGTCATTTTTGCTGATGCTATTCCACAAGGAACATGTTATGTATGACAAGAAATTGGATTCGTGAATATTGTGCTCCTGGGAGCATTTAATGAACATGTGAAGTGTCGTTTTATAAGCATATTTGAAAACTTAGTTTTAAAAGCAGAAATACTAGCTGGGCATGGTCGCATGCCTTTAATCCCAGCACTCAGGAGGCAGAGGCAGGTGGATTTCTGAGTTCGAGGCCAGCCTGGTCTACAAAGCGAGTTCCAGGACAGCCTAGAGCTATACAGAGAAAACCTATCTCAAAACAAAACAAACAAAACAAAACAAAAGAACAAAAAGCAGAAATACTGATTACACATATGTGTTCTGTGGGGAAAATTGCAGAACTAGAAATGGCTTTGTAATAGTGCTTATCCATAGAGGAGTGGGATTAGGTGAAGTTGAAAAGAAATTAAATAAAGATTCTCAGATTTGTGTCTTTGTGGATGCACACACACATGCACACACACACACACACACACACACACACCACACACACACACACACCACACACACACACACACACACACACACACACACACACACACACACACCACACACACACACACACACACACACACACACACACACACACATCTGGAAGTCAATTCAGTGTTAGCTTTCTAGGTCCATGTGTTACATATACTATATGTTACGTATATTATGTCTCAGGGCTTAGGAGGTAACTGGAGAATTAAGAAAACTTGTTCTTTCAGAAGGACTGGATGAGGTTATCAGCAACCACAGCGGTGGTTTACATTCATCTGTAACTCCAATTGTAAGGAAATCCTATGCCCTCTTCTGACTTCTTTGAGCACCAAGTAATTATATGGTAAAAATACACATAAAATTCTGTGACAGTATATGTTTCTACCACATTCATGCAGATTTTTCTTGTTCTTACTTTCTAAACAGTGCAGAGTAACTGTCTGTACAAATTTGTAAACAGTTATATAGTATAAGTAATCTAAAGGTCACTTAAAGCATATGAGATGATGTGCTTTGGGTCTAGATAAACACCATACTATTTCATAAAAGAAACTTGATCATACACAGAGTTTGAGATCTCTGAATGGCTGTGGAACCAGTATCCTGTTGATACTGAGAGACTGCTATTCATATAAAAGGCAAGAGTGGAACACCATATACTATAGATACTATAGATACTATAGAGGCTTTCAAGGGGGAGGGAAAGGTTTCTTACCTAGGAGTGGGAGAGATCTGAAAAACCATGGTGCAATCTCAGGAAAGACATTCATACAACAAACTATATAATAGCCTTGATTAAGAGAGATTCTTTTGTCTACATCATTTATATAAAAACAACAGATAACTGTTATGCTTTAAATTACCACTTCTCTCTGAAGTTTGTGGGTGACAAATGCTTTGATTTAAATCTACATCTGTGCAAAGGTTTAATAAAAAGGCTCAGAGAGAGTAATCTATTGCCTGAAAGTTCATTGAAAACACACAGACACACACAGACACAGACACACACACACACACACACACACACAGACACACAGACACACACACACACACACACATGATTTGAGGGATTTCTAGTTTTCAGCCACCATACTTCAGAAAGCCATGGAAGCCTTCTGGTTAGGCCATTCTTGGAGACATGGCCTTGTGTTTGCTCTTAAAATGCTGATGGTCTTGTGCCTCCTGTTCTCCTCGTGCTTCAGAAATGCTTGGAAGGAACAACTTCTCAGAGGCCATATCTATGCTCTGCCCATGAAGGAAGTCCTGCAGCACTAACTAATACACTTATAAAACGTCTGTGTAAATCAAGTGAGGGCTGCTCTTTACTTTTTCCTTTTTCCCTCTGCCTTGTTTCATTTTATGACCACTGGCAAACCGATGCTGGGACAGGTTCAAATGCCTTTCAAGTACTTTTGATGACCACCATGAAAACAAACTGCTTTTGGCCCTTATGTAGACATGGTGTCTGAGGACTGTTATAGTCAGCTCTTACCCATGACTCCTGAAGCTCCCCAACTTTACACCAAGCAGCCCAATTCATAGCCTCGTGTACCCACAGGATTCCTTAGAGTATCTTTAAGATCCTGGATCTTATAAAACAGCTCTTGCTCATAAAAGCACACACAACTAACCATTGTTGAGTGTTTTTTAAATAGAATCAGGAATGAATCTGTGACCTTGTGGCCCTGAGGTGGGAACACTATCTATAAACTTGCCCAGACGCTCTGCCTGTCAGTAGGACATTTTCATTGAACAAAGGTATAAAAAAAAAAAAAAAAAAAAAAAAAAAGAAAGAGCCGGGATAAGCCAAAATTTCTTACATGCCACAGCTCACACTTTATTCATTTTAAACCTTGTTAACATTTGCTAACAAGAAAGTTAAGAACTTTAAGCTATAAAAATAGGAATGTCTTGCTAACTAAATAAATGTATGTGTGAACCCCGGCTTCTGCTCTTTGCTCTGGATCGACTCAGGATCGTGCAAAGGGGAAAATAAAAAATAAAAAGGGGGCCTTGCTTTGGCTTGTAAAATCTCTAATAAGTCCTTGGAGTTTTCCTTCCTTGCGTGTTTCCCAGAGTTTCTGTTGATTTCCTTCTTTGCAGGATTCAAACAGACATGGGTAATGTCATTAACCAAGAGTCCAGTGGAGAAGATTTTAATGTGTTGGAATATTATCTTTAAAGATCCCAACAAGAACACAGAAGTAAGAGAGTGACGTAAGTGCCAGGGTGAGGATGCAAGTCCGTATTTGGATCCCGATACACGGTGGACTTCCTTCTTTCCTATCTTTTCATTAACTTCCATCTGTGTGTGTTTTCTGAGGGCTTGTAAACTGCTTCCTCTCTTTGGTTTCCTGTTCCCACTCCGGTTTTTGTTACTTCCTTATAGTAAACAGCTTCCTTACTGACCAGTAAACAACATTACTGCTTGCATTAGTTTACTTATAAATCCTTCATGAGAAAGTGAAGTTTGCCTAACAAGATTTGGTGTTATTTTCTTCAGTATTTTGTTTTGTTTTGTTTTGTTTTGTTTTGTTTTCTTCTCCTCTTTCCCTTGGTTTACCTTCCTCTAATATGAAGATTTCAAAGAAATAAACGTAATATATGGGAAGCAATAATGTAGAAACTGAAGATGAAAATTTAGGTGAAATCAGAGACCTGGAATGGCTGCAGTCTTAGCAGAAAATTATTGCGGTGGACATTTGGGTTAGATTATTCCAGAACTCCCCAAATCATCAAACAGAGAAAAAGTTTTTGAAGTGTCAGCCTTCTGACAGCTAAGTTCAAAAGCCTTAAAATTACAGATTTATCTGCATTTTGTGAGTCAAATCTGACCATCACCAACCTAGATTGTAGGCAATATTATCTTCATTCTGCCTATGACAAGATAGGCTTGCATACGCCAAAATTACCTCCCTACAGCCAAACAGATGCCAAGTCTCTGAGGCACCATTTGAATATGGGGTCTTGGCCTGCAGACTCCTGGATTAAGGACTCTTTCTGTCCTTTGTAGGGATAATGCGGTCTGGTCTTCCACCATTGGCCTATACAGAAGTCTCTAGTGCTCCTCCTTCTAAGCCATGCTGCCGCTGTTTCTTTGCTCTGACTGGTATTCCAGAAATCATCTGTAGAGATGCTGTCAATTGCTTCTCTCTGCATGGTCTATGTCTACTTTCCTTTCTATGGCCTTGTGTCTTCCACCCACTCCATCTTATATTTCACAAAGAATGGCATCTCTGTTGTTGGCACCCCTCTCACACCTGAAAAGAACCCATGTCTGAGCACTGCTAATTTCATATCTGCATTGATAATTATCTCATACCGCCTCTTTGCCCCCTTGACTTGAGATATAAAGTCCTGTGGTCTTTAAAGGCCCTTTCTGCAGTTGTCTGCAACAACTTCATCTATCATACCACCACACATATGGTCTTAGGGGAATGTAAGAAGAAAAAAAAGTTAACAGTTAAAGGCTTAATAGAGGAAAACCTTTTGTTTACACATGTATCCTGGCTTTCTATTCCCTACCATCAACCACCACATACTTCCAACCTCTAGAGAGCACTTCCAAACATGATTTGGATTAGTGGTATTCCAGTTCTGAGTTTAAAAATCAGAGGTGATTGTTTCCTCTTTCCTTTGTAACCCTGGTATACTTAGGAAGAAAAGGAACTGAAGGTGATTGCAACCCCATTTGAAGACCAACAGTGTCAAATATCCTGGAACCCTGGGAGCTCCCAGACCCTAAGCCACCAACCAAAGAGCATACATGGGCTGGTCCAAGGCCATCAGAGCATATGTAGCAGAGGACTGCCTTGTCTGGCCTCAGTGGGAGAGGAAGCACCTAATCCAGGAGAGACCTTGATGCACCAGAGTTGGGGGATATGGCAGACACTCTCTCCGAGGTAAAGAGGAGGGGAGATCGGGAGACTAATTCTGGGAGGGAGGACTGAGAGGGGGCAACATTTGGGATGTAAATAAATAAAATAATTAATAAAAAGAAAAAGAGAAGAAGAAAAGTCCTCTTTTCACAGTAGCCTGATGTACATTTCTTCATGGGTCTAGTATAACTTTAAGACCATAGGTGGCTAACTTCTTCCCTACAAAATTTGAATTTGTAGAGTACTAGGTATTAGTTTTATTTATTTTATTTTATTTATTTTTCTTTTTTTTCTTTTGTTAGATATTTTCTTATTTTACATTTCAAATGCTATCCCGAAATTTCCCTATATCCTCCCCCCACACTTCTCCCCTGCCCACCCACTCCCACTTCTTGGCCCAAGCGTTCCCCTGTATTGGGGCATATAAAATTTGCAATACCAAGGGGCCTCTTTTCCTGATGATAGCTGACTAGGCCATCTTCTGCTACATATTCAGCTAGAGATAGGAGCTCTGGGGGTTCTGTTTAGTTCATGTTGTTGTTCCTCTTATAGGGTTGAAGGCCCCTTTAGCTCCTGGGGTACTTTCTTTAGCTTCTCCTTTGGGGGCCCTGTGTTCCAGCATATAAATGACTGTGAGCATCCACTTCTGTATTTGCCAGGCATCAGCATAGCCTCATACAAGACAGTTATATCAGGGTCCCTTCAGCAAACTCTTGCTGTCATATGCAATAGTGTCTGGGTTTGGTGACTGATTATGGTATTGATCCCCTGGTGGGGTAGTCTCTGGAGACTCCATCCTTTCGTCTTAGCTCCAAACTTTGTCTCTATAATTCCTTTCATGGGTTTTTCCCCCTATTCTAAGGAGGAATATGTTTTATTTTACCTCATAGTAAGTTCATAAGCCAGTAGATAATTTAGTACATTTTATTTAGAGAAATTGCCAGAAAAGGGATAGGGGTACTTGTCACTAGACAAGAATATGCTGGCATGGAAGGGAATTTGATGGCACCTCAGGTCACTGTTTACAAGACAGAACCATACTTTATCATAAAGGGTCCTTTCTGGCATTGACACATTGTTGTTGAGGCTTACCTTACTCCTACAATTAAATATGCAGCACTCATTAAAATGATTTATGGATCTTAGTTTGGACTAACCATATCTCATATGGGAGAGGGTATGTATTTATGTAGGCTTAGTATCATCTACAAAATGGACATTTTAAAAGGTAGATGTTTAATTAAAATATAAGACAGAAAAATAAAAAGTAATTAGTATGCTGTAATCTATTCACATTTTATTTTTATCTGGGTAGAAAGAGAAGGAAATTGGATACATTTATTTTTATTTATGACTCGTAATTTTTAATCTTGTTAGGAAAAGAGATCACAGAACTGAAGAGCAGGAAGGGGCCTTCGCCTTATCCAGTCTGACCCTCTCATCTTACAGATAAGAAAATGGAGACTGGAGGAGATCAAGGTCTTATGAACTATGGTTTCATATGTGTCCCCTTCTCTGTGATGGTAACCATATTGAAGACCAGATCAAAACAGCATTTTTACAATTAAGTTTTAGTCTACTTGTGTATATTTATAAAACATCCTGCATCTGGGGGCCTTGGAACTCAGAACCAACATTCCTGAATGATGATAACTTCACCAAATATGTTGCTATGATCAAACAATCCTGAGAGCCACTAACTAGTTACAGCAAGATAATATTGAAATCTATAGAAAAATTGGATAAAATCTGTTGATAACTTTTAACACCATCCTAAGTCTCTATATTCAATTTTATTTTAGACTTATTTGGACTTATTTGCTTTTTGTATATGAGTACTTTGTTTGCACATATGTCTGTGTGTCATGTGAGGGAGCAGTGCCTGTGGAAGTCTGAAGAGGATATTGGATTACCTGAAACTGCAATTATAAATTGTTGATAGTTCCAGTGTAAATGATGTGAATTGAACCTAAGTATTCTATATGGAGAAAAAGTGCTCTGTTCTTAACGTATAAGCCATCCTTCTAGAACTATATCCAATTTTACTAAAAAAAAAAAATGGCCTTGATCAGGGTTCTTATGTGTAAAATAAGACTTTGATGCTTCCCTTTCCATGATAGAAGCCTGGGGGTGGGGGGTGAGGTGCTTAATGTACAGTTGTATAGATCTAAGAGGGCTTATTTGATAATCTTATTTTTCTTATTGTCAAACAAATTTGAAACAGAGAAGAAAATTCCAAATGTGTTTAGGGTGAGATTTATGATAGATGCAAATTTCCCCTTTCCCCTTAGAGGCAATGAAGATAATAATGTATTAAAAAGAGGAATTTAAACATGTAAACAGGATTGTTATTAGCTTAAAGGTGAGTTTTTGTTTGCCAGGAAATGCCTTTAGTCTACCTGCAAAGGTTAATTACCTTGAGCATGGACATCCATTGGAATAGTCCATATCTTCTCAATCTTGCTGTCCTGTTGACTGTCATAGAAAATCTGCTTACTTTTCTGCCATTTTAGTCTTCTTTCTGCCTTGGCAGCTTGATCTCTAACAAATTTTTCTTTATACTCATGGAGAGGTCTAGTTCAGTGGTTTTGCTATGTTCTCATTTACAAATTAGATATAAACATTGAAGTAAGCCAAGTCCTTTTGCCTGCCTTATTGATTAAAAATGTTTTTCAACATTTATGACAACTTAATTCTTTAAGTCTTCTGCCATCCTTAACCACTATATATTTAATTCCCAAATATATTAGCTAATTTATTCAAGATCAGCAGAGTTTTCTATCGCATCTCCAGCTGAGCACAGGTATGTCAGTAAGCTCATCTGAGACTAGAGTGGCCCTGTAGGAAACCATGTGTGCTTTTAAGACATTCCATCTTGGGATTTTTTTTTTTAATTATGTAATAGTTGTTGGCATTGTATAAATATAACTGATGTAGAGAATATAAAACTGATGTGTTGTATAAAATAAATTGTGAATGGGTTTAGTTGCTTGTGATATTATTTGGGACTAGGGCATATTTTACTACAGAAGATTAAAATAATTCATTTATTATGAAGGAACTTTAAACAGTTCTATTTACCCAACTGTAAGTTTTGTAAAAAGTATAAATTGCTACCCAAAGTGCAAATTTTAATTAAATATAACTTATTAAGAGTGTAAACTAGGTAGAGATGGGCCCAGCTGCCCAGAAATGTTAGAATATACTAGAAGGGTAAGCTTTTCTTAGAGATGTAATTACCAGGGCAGTCTGGCAATCAGCATTCGTCTGGGCTAATATGAGTAAAATAAGTTCAATGACCAGATTTAAGACCTTCTTTCTTTCTCTTCTTCCCTCTCTCTTCCTCCTTTCCCCTTTATCCTTACCTTTCCACTCTTCTTCTCTCCCTTTTTTCTCTATTGATTTCTACATTTTAGAACTTTTGATTAATTCTCAAGAAGTTTTCATCATTAAGAGTAAACTTAGCCTTCCAAGTTATTTTTTCTATCAGTGAGTAAGAAGTTTGTGTAACTAATTTATTTATATATTTTGTAAGGTAGTGTCTGCTTGTGTAGCCCAGGCTATTCCTGAACTAATCATTTTTATATATATGCCTTCTAAGTCTAGCTTATAATAATAATAATAATAATAATAATAATAATAATAATAATAATAATGATAATATAATCCTATAGTTGATTTTGTGTTATCCTAGCTAGATTGGACCCTATCTAACCTTAACTCCAAACTCCCTGATGAGTGTGGGTTTCATGATTGCCTCTGAACATGGTTATCTAGTAAGAGAAAGCATCATCTAACTACACAAGAGTTGAGATGCTTCCCTTCTTAGTAAATGTTAGAAAATGTTCAGTACAGAACAAAACTAGTTCTTACCCAACACAAGTATAAATATTTTATCAGCTGCACAGTATAGTTCTTGCTTCTGCATCTCCTTTCAGAATGGATGATGTCAACATGATGAAATCAGAGACTCAAGAGAATTAGCCATTTTCTAAAAGAAAATGCAATTTAATGCTGTTCCATTCAACACGTGCTTAATGAGTACAAGCTACATAAAGGCATTGCTATATATTTTGGAATCATCTGCCAGCTAGACCCATCTGAAGATCTGAGCAGAGGTGAAGATTCTACTTCCAAAGCTGTCAGTCAAGTGTTTGGCAAGCTGGTGCTGGATGTTGGTAGAAGGTCCTATTCTATTCCTTGGGATTCCATACGTATACTCATGACACATAAGGAAGGTCTTACCTAAAGATTATATTTGATAAAATTAAAAAGAAACACTGAAATGCTTGTAATGTTCCATACTCAGTAGTTACATGCAAAAAACAATAGGTAAGAGGAGACAATGATTAAATTTTACAATTAAAAATCAAAGGGAGAACAGTATAATGTGGGAAGCAATTTCTATTCTTTTCTGGTATATTATATTATTATTTATATTATATTATATTATATTATATTTGTTACAAAATATCTGCCTTGACTTGATGTATATAAAGTCTGTAGAAAGACACCAATAGTAGACAGGAAAGATGCCTTGACCTCACCTTGGTGTGTGATGATTACAGTGGTTAATTTCTATTGGTAGTAATGGCAGAACCATTGATGTTGTACCTGATTCAGTTAAAAACTGTATGCAGATTTCTTTTTCTGTTGTAGTTGTTTTCTTAATAAATAATTCAAAAATTATCTTTCTAAAAGAAGGTATTAAGAATGTAGTCTCCTGAGAAATATGTTTTTATCAGCTTCTGAGCTATGTTCACCTTGGATCACGGTGATTTTGATACTTTTGATTGTTCGTGTTAAGTTATAAAAATTTTAACATCAACATTGTATGATGACTTGACAGTCAGAGCCTACCTCATTCTGGAACAATGGCATAGAAACATATTTACTTTCTAACTTAACATGTTTCTGAAAAATAAATTTCAAATTTGAGTATCTACAGTGATGCTTTAAAGATATCAACACATCAATATGATATTTTTTTTGTTTTCATTGTTATCCACAGGACCAAATTGAAATTGTATTACTCAGTAAATAACAGTCCAAGGGAGTGGGTCCTGTATCCGACATCCTTGTTTCACTGATGAAGTAACAGAAGCCCAGGAATCCCACAGTGTGTTCAAAGGTACATAGTCAATGTGTAAGTTAGTGGTTGCTTCCAGATGTCTCAAATGCCTTACCAGTTGTTTTCCCCTCATTGGAATTAAATAGTGTTGTTCAATATGGAACCTTTACCTTAGCTAATATTTGACTAATATATAAAAGCATGCCATGTTTTATTCTGAACTTTATAAAAATACTAACATAATCAATACAAAAAATTATACCAAATAATTGCATAATCCAATTTTAAGGAGGACATAGAAACCTAAGGAAACAATTCTTAAATTATTAAAGTAAAAGAGAAAAAGTTTAATAGGGTATTAAGAGGTGGCTTTTGGTATCTACTGACCTATTAGACATCTCTCCAAGTGATTATAAAAACACTTGAATTCTGCTTTGGAAGTAATCTTTCTTTGACCTGTCAAGCTCTCAATTTTGTCTTCTTTCAATGAAAGAGATATTTAAAGAACATTTATTTCTAGATTAGTGGGAGCATTGCTGATTGAGCTAAGAGAGTGTGACATAAATTAGCAAACAACTTTTTTTTTGGTTTTCAAAATATATTTTTTTAATTTTTTATTTTCTTCATTTACATTTCAAATGCTATCCCAAAAGTCCTCTATACCCTCCCCCAGCCCTGCTCCCCAAACCACCCACTCCCACTTCCTGGCCCTGGTATTCCCCTGTACTGGGGCATATAATCCTCGCAAGTCCAAGGGCCTCTCATCCCATTGATGGCAGACTAGGCCATCCTTTGCTACATATGCAACTAGAGACACAAGCTCTGGCAGATACTGGTTAGTTCATATTGTTGTTCCTCCTATAGGAGCAGACAACTTTAAGGACTATATTTTTGTCAGGCAGTGGTGGCACATGCCTTTAATCCCGACACTTGGGCATCAGAGGCAGGCAGATTTCTGAGTTCAAGCCAGCTTGATCTACAGAGTGAGTTCCAGAACAGCCAGGGCTATATAGAGAAACCCTGTCTTGAAAAACAAAACAAAACAAAACAAAACAAAACAAAAAAACAAAACAAAAGCAAAACACTGCCCCCAAAAAAACTCAAACAACCCCCCCCCGAATTTTCTCTGGGGTTCCCCATATCCCAGGTTACAACCGTGTCTCCAGGAAATCTTCAAATAATAAGACTGGGGCATAAATAAGTATTTGATACATATCCTCCTTTCCTTCTGAATGTCTGGGTTTTAAAACATTTAAGCCCTGATGGGCTGAGAGAATTTCTGAAGATGGTTTCTTAACTCAGTTTCATCAGCATTTGGAGCCATTGTAATTCCCTTGGTGGAGTTTTCCTCTATACTGCAGGACACTTAACCAGAAGCATGGTGTCAACTTATTAGATACTGGTACACTTCTTCTCCCATGATTATAATAAACAGAACTGTCAGCAGAGCTTATGAGTGTCCTCTGAGGAATGAAGTCTACCATCAAGAGTAACTCTTTTGGGGAGATCCTACATCACAGAGGAGGTCTCTGGACAAAGGTATCTCTGTCTCTGGATGCATTTTGCCTTTGAGGGGTTTTTAGTGTACTCTCATTAAATGGTTCTAAGGAGCCTGCTCTATTTTGAGATGTCAAGTTAGCATAAACTCAAGCTATATGGTCCCTGACTTTGAGAGGACACATGTATATGAAGTCTGTGCTGCCACTGGGACTATAAAAAAGACACATGTCTTTTTTCCTAAAATCGCCAGTGATACTTTAATTGAACTCTCAAGTCTTTACAGTTGCGATAAGGCCCCCAAAACCATGAAAAATGAGACAATACTAGCAACCAATCAATGAACTTAGTGACTGCTAAACAAGCACTGTAACATATAAACAGAAAGAAACAACGTGCATCCTAAAACTTGGTTTGATGTTCATCTACTTTTTTTTTTTTTGAGAATGAGAGTAGTTGAAGAACACTTTCTGAGGAAGAACAAAGCTTTAGCTCAGATAGTTTCCTTTCCAGGCCTGAGTAGCTCATAGATCAGAGGTGGTGACACACGAAGCTCCAGAAATTTTGCTTAAAGGGAGATCAAATGGTAACAAAAACAGGGACAAGGCTGCTTGAGACCTGGCTCTAGCTGAGCCTGAAGTCACAAACTTGCTAACAAGTAAACAAGGACATCTTGAAAAGGCTTCTCTTCTACAGAAGGGTCATTTTAAGACAAGCTTCCCATCCAGACCTCCTGATGTCAATTTATGAAAATTGAATTGGAGTCCTGAATCACTCCATAAATTTTAACTAAAACAATATACTCCCATTTTAAGTATTTATGGCTCCTGCCTCTCTGGGCTTCAGATCTTCAGAAGTAAATTTTTGGAGGCATCCAGAAACTTGAAAAAAAAAACAAAAAAAACAAAAGTATGCACTTTAAAACTTCTTTGTAAATCATTGACTCTCCCTCTAGCAAAAGTAGGGGAATCACAACAAATCAAGTTGAAACTCACCAAGAGGAAAGTACTTAAAGGAGAATTTATGGAGAAGCAGGCAAGCACTAGGTGAAAATGGCTTCAGAGAAAATGTGAAGTCAGGGAAGGCCATTCTCCACAAGCTTAATGAGTTCAGGTATAACACACCACTCAGAACACTGATAACAACCGTGGCTGTGGGCAAAGGGACTTAGTTCAAAGAACAAACAATTTGAGTCACTAGTGTGTCGCAATTTCAGTTCAGCCTTCGCTGCCTATGTGACCTTTATGAAAGTGAATCAACCCCTTAACTTTTTGTTCTTGCACTTATGAAATAAACTTATGAAATCAATTCCTTAAGGGTATTTTAAAGAACGAACATAGTGATGCATTTAAGGCATCTTTTTCATTCATTGAGTCTCTTACAAGGTAGCCACAAGTTAGATGCTCCTAACTTTATCCCATAACACCAAACTGAAAAGGAGTAATCGGGGATGGAAATGAAACATCAGTGCACTGTGTGTGTGTGTGTGTGTGTGTGACTTCAGGAACTTAGCACTACATCAGAATTCTTCCACCTGTGTCTCAAAGCTACTATTAGCTGTGTGATCATGGCCATGCTCTCACATCAATGTCTATCTGTTTTCTCATCTACAAAACAAGAAATCTATGTTTTCTACCAAGCACTGTTTTGATGAGGACTTTAAAAGAATACCAGTTCTCATCTCTAAAAAGGTTCTCAGAAGATGCTAGCTAGTGTTATAGATGATGGCTCCCATAGCTTAGAACAACAGCATGTGCATTATAGTGTTATTTCAATGTAAGTCAACATGTAAGTATGTCAAATTTTTACATCATCTTCTAATAAGTGTTTCTTGTCAAAATGTTCTATTACATTAAAAATGATCAGTTTTGATGTGATTATTCTTTGTGATCTTTATACTACATTGTTCTGATTTTGATTTTGATAAAAAAATCCCAACAGTAAACTGAAATAGATTCCACCCTGTTTACTTTTCTCTAGTGGAGGACTTTAATATACCTCTGTTATGCCTTGTTCTTGTGCTAACCCTCACCCAGAAAGTGTCAGAAATTTGCTAATACCAATTGTCCTCTTAACACTCTTTGCCTTACATATCCGTGCATAAAGATTTTTGTCTTTTGGGAGTGTTCAAAATTGAAAGTTCAGATTTATTGTGTATTTTTACTCACAACTCTGTTACAAACTAAAATTGAATGAGAAGCAAGAACAAGGCAAAGAGCAGCTCATACAGGCTTTCTATGAGCCGAAGCAGTTTGCACCCAATGTGTTGATTAGACCAAAGCAATAGTAAGGGGCTGTGTAACTAGACCTGTGTTTATCAGTTTTGGATTGAGATACAAGTCAAGGGGTGAACCCAGACTCTGACTTGAATATATGACCATGGGCAGTGAAATGAAGGGCAGCATTTATCAGACCAAGACTTCATATACTTCATCTTGCTTCATCTCAGATCAGTGTTCTGACATGAGATTATTATTGTGGCCAATTTATAACCCAGGAAACAAGATTCCGAAAGGCTGAAGTACTTGGCAGAGGTCACAGAACTGATTTATCATGGAACCAGGAAAATGCAACTTGAGTCCTTGCTTGAGATTAGACTCTTGGCCTTGCAAAGCTGATGCTGTCATCATCTCCATTTCCCTGAGCAGAACACAAGAAAGCAGAAATAATTCCCAGCAAAACAACTTGGAAGTTCCAAAACTCAGAACCAAATATGAATCCAAGTACATATCAAATTATAGAAAGTATTAATATTTGTTATATTTTCTACCTATCAACTGCTACTATAACCAGTTGAATTTTCCTTGGAGAGAAAAAAAGGTGAAGAAAAAGGAAGACTTTAGCAATATTTTTGGTGGTCTAGTTTTCCCATATCTGTGTGCAGACTTTCCAGTCAAAACTAATAAGCTATAGAGCAGTACAAACACTCTGAATGGTGTCTTCACCAACCTACTTCCAGTGTTGCTCAGGAGTACCAGAGTCATCTTAGGCATCCCCTGCTCCTGAGAGTGCAGACTCCCCTCTCTGTGGTCAGCTGTTGTTGAACACTGCTCTGCTGACCTAGCTGTGATGTCATCTTTTGGTTAAGACCACTGTGGCTTATAGCAGTGTTCTGTCTCTATTTATTCTCTGCTCTCTAGATTCCCTGAGGTAGTACATAATATTGACAGAGCTCCAAAACAACAAAGGGATTCCTCAATGCAAAGTTTGGAATGAGGACATTATCTCTTCTCTATATTCAGTTAGCCAAATCAAGTCACCAAGATATCCTAGATTCAAAAGAGCGATAAAGGAATACATTCTGGTATTATAAGGAATTATAATACCATACTCCAAAAACCTATAGACCTTTTCCTTTTTGAAAAAGAATTTATTAACTCTTTTCATGGAAAAACTGAAGAGGCAGTCTTTTGCTTACTGAAGTATAAATGATCCGTAGTGGTTTGTGTGTTACCAAGTTCTGAATATTTGAATCAACAAAATATCATAGGAAGAGTGCCACCATAACTGAGTAACTGTTATCAATGCTAAAGAACACTGTGTGTGCCTGTTTGTGTTCGTGCATGTCCAAGTGTGTGTGTGTGTGTGTGTGTGTGTGTGTGTGTGTGTGTGTGTGTGTGTCTGTATCATAATGTAGAGGACAGAACATCTGGTATCTTCATCACTATTCACCTTATTATTTAAGGGAGTTTCACCGGCCAGTAAGCTCTGGGGATTCTCCTGACTCCATGACCTCAGTACTAACATTATAGATGAGTGCTATGACTTCCAGCTTTTTTGTTTGTTTGGGCACTAAGACTCTGATCCTGAGTCTTTAATATTTTACAACAGGTACTTCACTCAGTAAGCCATATCCTTAGCCCCACCAGGATTTTCTTTATTACCAGATAACTTTTGCCTTAAGAATATAGAGATAAATTTCAGAATGTAAGAAGACCAAGCCTTTTCTTCCAAGGCCTACAATTGAGTAAGGGAAAGAAAGCAGTCATAGAGGAGTTAATTGAGGAGATGGGATCTTCTGTAAGTGTGATAATTACACTTCATTGTTCCAAATTCTTAAAAGCAGAACAGAATATCCAGTTTGTGGAATGGTACAATAAAGCTGGAATAGGAGGAAACAGATGTGAACACACAGTTTTCTTTTCTTCAAACACCAAAGGACCTTGTGTCTTTTTATTTTCTGAGATAGGATCTCTTCTGTATACTTAAGCTGGTCTTGACCTCTTTATGCATACTAGGCTGGCATCAAATTCATCCTTCCATCTCAATCTCCCAAATGCTGCTATAACAGTAGTGTACCAATAACCTCAAAAACCTTGTCTTCCGCAAGAAAACACCTGCAGATTATCCTCCTTTCTGAAGTTAGCTTCCTGATCTGAAAGGAGTGGAGGGCCTATATTGCCAGCTAGGCTGCCTCCAAAAGAAAACATTTTAGACATCTAGAAAGAGCTAAAGGGAGGGCGTTGTGATGAGAGTTCCTAATGTGTTTTCTACTAATACAGAAGTAGAGGGAGAGGAGAGAGGGAGAGGAAGGGAGAGAAGGAGGGAGGGAGGGAGGGAGGGAGGGAGAGAGAGAGAGAGAGAGAGAGAGAGAGAGAGAGAGAGAGAGAGAGAGAGATCATATATATTCCCATAATCCCAGAATTTGAGAGGTAGAGACAAGAGGATTGCAAGTTAAAGGCTGGCCTGTGATACACAGCAAGACCCCGTTTTTCTTTATGTGTATGGGTCTTTTGATTGCATTTATACCTGTGCAAAGTGTGTGATGTGCCCAGAGAGACCAGAAGAGTGTATCAGATATTCTGGGACTAGAGTTACAGATAATGATAAGCTGTCATGTGAGTACCTGGAACTGAAGTGGGTCCTCTGGAAGAGCAGTATGTGCTCTTGACTGATGCATCATACCTCCAGTCCTGAACAAACACTGTTGATGTAAAAAAAAAAAAAAAAAAAAAAAAAAAAAAAAAAAAAAAAAAAAAAAAAAAAAAAAAAAAAAAAAAAAAAAAAAAAAAAAAAAAACCAAGTAAATAAAAATAAATAAATAAATAAATAAATAAATAAATAAATAATACAAGCTTGGTAAGACTTATCAGATTTAAAGTCCTCTCTCACTCATGCATGTGTAAATTTCAATAGACACTTAAAAAAACTCTTTAAATGTAAACCAAAACTGACTTCAGGCCTTTTATGATCCTAGCCTCCACTCTAGTAATGTATCCAAGATAAATGTTCAACATGTGTAAAGCCAAATACACTTCCCCATGTTCTATGATGTCCCCTCTGTCTGAGATATGTAATGTCTTATAGATGAATGACCTGGGACTGTTCCTGTTGTGGCAATAACTGACTAAACCATTTAAATGGGAGAAGGCTGTGGGACCACAGACTCAGAGATTTCAGTATGTCATAGTTCTAGAAACAGCTCTGTGGTAGGAACAGCTCTAGCCTTGGCAGTAGGGATGTGCAGTGGGAAACAGGGGGCTGTTACCAGAGGAAGATATATCCTTTCAAGTCCTGCTTTTACAGAAGTACTTCCACAGCCAGGCTTCATGTAATAGCTGTGCAGTCTTCAAGATAGCACCACCCACTTGTAGTAAGCATTCACATGGGCCTGTGAGGGGCAATCCAGATTCCAACCAAAAAAGCTTGAGTCTGCCAGAACATGAGTCTTGTTTTTTCCATCTTCTTGGCACTGTGAAAAATAAATTTTGGTTGTTTATAAGTCTTGGTTGTCTACTTGATGCTATTTTGTGATAACCAGTCTAAATGAACTCTTGAGGTTTAATATAAAATACTGAGAATAAAAGTTGAGAGAGACACAAACTGTGACTTCTCTTCACTGGGATTTCTGATTCGTTCATTTCCTTTTACAAATGCTTTTGAAAAATATTGTTAAAAGCCACTTGGAACATGGTGTTATATAAACAAGTGAGTTCATCAGTAGATGTGCCTGTGTGGTTTGTGAGTGATATGGAGAGAAGTGAATAAAGAGACGGAGGGCGGGGGTAGGGAGGCAATTTGCTACTTATATTACAAGATCCAATTTTACCCTTCCAGCTATGTGTGAGAAAATGTGTTTTAGCCTAACCTCATATAGATACAAATGAGAGCTGGATTGCCTTCATCAATACCAATGGATTACTTTGGGGAGGAACAAGTTTTTATCTGGACAGTGCCAACAGTTTTCCAGCTACATTTTTTCTGACTATTTTTGTATGAATAATGTCTAGAAATGTTAGATTCACTTGTGTTGGACAGTGCAACTACATGATCCTTTGGCTCAGAACAGGGGATCATTTAGGGCAATGTCACATTGCAGATTCTGTAATCAAAACAGCCACATTTATTTGAACATCATCCAAGAAACTGTATTTCTGCCTCCCATTTAAGTCTATCAAAGACCAACTTATGGTACACCATCTAGAGTTTCTTTCTTTCTTTCTTTTTTTTTTTTTAAAGAGATTCCCCAGTCTTGGAATTTCGGAATTGAACCAAATCAATTTTCATGCAGTGTCAATAGACCAAGAATTCTCTCTAAACCCAATTAACTATAGTCTGATCGTTTGGCCTGAAATGAGGACCTTAGATGCACCAAACAATTGACAGCAGATCTCCCTGTTACACATTCATAAACAACTATGTATGTAAATACTGTAAACGATTTTCCTTTGGAATATTCTGTGAGCATTATGGAATAATTATAACACTTTATTAAATATTAAAAATCTTTGAAAATGGAGATGAGGATAGAACAATAAAGAAAGTGTATTTTTCCTCTATTTCTCAATAGCTATGAGCCCTAAAATAGTGCTTTGCTTAAGAGTACAAGGGTCTACTCCCCACATCATTGTGCTATGAGCTTAACATTTCTCCTTGAATCTTATCTTTGCAAGCCTTCCTATTTGGCACATGTTTGAACTTACCCTCCAACCCAGCTTTCGGGAAGCACAAATGTCTTTCTGGCTGGAGTTTAACCTTTACCTCTAAGTGCTTTGATTTCAGTTTTTCTCAACTCACCCTAGAGCAGCTTGCTTGTTCACAGAAAGCCTGTTCTTCAGCAAACAAATTAATGTTGTCAGCACTCACGTGATCTGTGACCACTCCTAGCAAGCATTTGTCTACTGCTGGCGTTCACAGCTTCACTTCTATAAAAACTGTATCTAATAGGAAAGGACTATATAGCAGGGCCCCCGGAGGTGCTATTCATCAATATAACCAATGTTCTTAGATGTTGTGGACACAGATGCTTGCATTGTAGTAACTTCCCTCAAATCTCTTAAAGGAGAAAATATATTTTTTCATTCTCCCTTTCCCTTTCTGCCTTTTTTCCTGCTCCTGGTAAATTCTAATTATACATTTTTTTGGTAATTTTTTTCTTTTTTTTACTTATTAGGCAGTCTAATGGGTATAAATGAAAGCTGAATATTTACTAAAAGTTTTTTTTTTTTAACTTATCTGCTTTGGGAATTTCTACAGAAAAACTATTTTTCTGAGCCAGGAGGAAAACATAGATATTGGTTTTTATTGAAACTAAGAACTTAAATGTTATTTATTCCATGTAAGGCAGATCTTCATTAGCTTATTCACTTTTTGATTAACACACTTATGATCAATCCTAGACAGAGAATGAGACTGGACTAGAAGAGAGAAGGAGAGAGAAAAAGTTCCGTAGAAATAGAGAATAGAAGAGCAAGAAGAAAAGAAGAATGAGTAAGAAAACAAATGAAGTTTAAGGAAGATTTGAAATTTGCTTGTAGTGGCCTGCCCTTAACAGCCCAAGATACATAAAGGGGGATAATAAAAAGTATTTTGTAGAAGTGATATATTCTTGACCTGTGGAGGGGTCCTATATGCTATTCTTAGCTAAGGAAAATACAAATTACAGAGGCAAAACTCCTTGGCCGGTAATAAGGGATTCCCAACCCAGTAAATACCATCTGTGTTACCCAAGATAGATCTCTGTCATTTTAACCATCTTAAAGGCAATGCTGCTTGAGATTTTACCTTGGTTCTAAGGGAAAGCCACAGGGACACATTTTCTAACACCAGCAAAATTTCCAAATACCTTCCAGGAAAGTCTGCTGCTCTGTTTAATCAACTTTTATGTCAAGAAACTGAAGATCTTTTTTGATGATTTCTCTTGTACTGGGTCAGGATGTTGTTTTGATCCCTTTGCATTTAGTGGCAGCCAGTGGACAAAACAATAGTCTTCCTTCCTGTGCCGTCTTCAAAATTCCTTAATAGGAAACATATTATGCATTTCTTATGTGCATGAGTTCAGAGCACGTCTTTCCATAGCTGTAATATAGAATTCAACCCAAGAGCAATTCTATACAATGATAATTACGAAGGAGATCACATCCCTCAAAGACCGTTAGCTGGTGATTCCTTGGGGAACACTTGGGCAACCACATCCCCAAATTGGGCTGATATTTCTGAGACATCATCTGCTTATCTTGGATAGGCATCAAAATAGAGAATGAAGAAATGGTTTATGGAAAAAAAAGTGATGAAAATTTGGGGAGAGAGAAAAATGTTCAAAGGGAGGAGAGAATGGAATCCCTTAACCAATAACCCCCATGTTAAAGATTCATTTGTTTTCTTCCTTTTACTTCCCAGACAGCAAATTCCATTCTGTACAACTGATAACTTGAAAAAGTGACCCTTTCAGATGAGAAAAATTGGGAGCACGAGGGTGGGGAAAAAACTTTGTACATTCTTTCACACAGCCAGAACTTGTACCTTATGGATGCAAATAACGCCAACAATGTTATCTTATTTCCTGATCATTTCAGAGAAACAGTATTCTGGTGGAAGATTTTCTTTCTTTTTGGCTCTACCTAATTATCTCCGCAGTGAGGAAGCCATGGCCTCTCTTCAATTTTGCAGTCACTGTTGAACATTGCCCCTTGTAGCAAAGAGAGCACATCTTCAGCCTACAGCCTGCTAGTCACATGCACTGATCCTGTTTTCTTGGAGGCCTTTCCTTCTAGAGCCATCCAGAGATCTCTGATGTCTTCTTGAATGCATTTGAATCTGAGATTAGAGACATGTTTTTACAGTGTCATCTGCTAATTACCATCACAACTTTACATGTGTGTGGGAAGCTGTGAGCCACTGAGGGACTAGGACCAAGATGTATCTCAACCAAAGACGCACCCATTAATTACTTCTTCCAGGTATCCCAGAAACCCAGAGATTCCTAAATGAGGTAATCTCTCATAAGTTCTAAGAAGTGAAATTAAAATGTCTATTTTCTCCATCAATTGATACAGATTTTGTAAAATCGTATCAACAGTAAAATAAATAGTAAAAAATTAAAGTGTGGCTGGCTCACAACTGCTTGTCCTCAGAAGGGATTTCACAAATGTTTCCTTCAGGACATCCTAGTGTTGAGACAGAAGACATTATCATTTTTGGGTTTTATTATTTTTTTCTTTACTGTCCTTTCTGGTGAGAGTACTGCTTGTTTGTTTTTGTTTGTTTGTTTGTTTGTTTGTTTGTTTTATGGTCCAGTTATTATCCACTGCAAGTCTGCCCTCCCACAGTTCCATATCCCATTCCTCCTCTGCCCTGTCTCTAAGAGGATCTCCCCGAAACTCCCTACCCCCACCAGACCTCACCACTCCATGGGGACTCAAGTCTCTGGAGGGTTAGGCACATTTTCTCTCACTGAGGCCAGACCCATGCAGTTCTCTACTGTATATGTGTCAAGAGCCTCTGACCAGCTAGTGTATGCTGCCTGTTTGGTGGCTCAGTGTCTGAGAGATCTCAGGGACCCTGGTTAGTTGAGACTGCTGGTCTTTCTATGGGGTTTCCCTCCTCTTCAGCTTCTTCCTGCCTTTCCCTAATTCAACCACAGGGTTCCCCAACTATACCCCATTGGTTGGGTGTATTTGCCTCTGTCTCAGTCAGCTGCTTTTTGGGCCTCTCGGAGGACAGCCATGCTAGGTAATGCTACTGTAAGCATACAATAGCATTAGTAATAGAGTCAGGCCTTGGAGCTACCCCTTGCGATGGATCCCAAGTTGGCTGGCCACTGGACCTCCTTTTCCTCAGTCTCTTTTCCATTTTTGTCCCTGTAGTTCTTTTAGATGGGAACAATTCTGGGTCAGTGTTTTTGACTGTGGGATGGCAACTCCATCCCTCCACTGGATGCCCTGTTTTTCTACTGGAAGTGGACTCTACACGTGCCCTCTACCCACTGTTGGGCATTTCATCTATGGTCCCTCTCTTTGAGTTTTCTCAGCTCACAGGTCTCTGGTATATTCTAGAAGATTCCCCACCTCCCACCCCCTGAGGTTGCATATTTCCATTCTTTCTGCTGGTCCTCAGAGTTTCTCCTCTGCAGACCCCCCACCCCCAATACCAGATGAAGGTAGTTTTTTTAATGAATTTCCAATTAAACGTCCCATAGTATAATGATCCACAGTAAAAATCGGCTATTTTTTGTCTTTGAGACATGGAGACAAAAATGAAGATTCCTTGACGTAATGTATGACTGCAGTTTCCCAGGCACTGAAGGTAATTATTAGCAGGCCAATTTCTGGGGCAGAGGAAGTGGGGGAGGAGCCAAGTTACATCTTGCTGTGTGACAAGAACAGCCTAGCTTTGCATTTCATGCAAAAGCAGAACAGATCAGTGGTCTAGTTGGCTTTCCAAATGAAAATGAAAAGCCAAATGGAGATATCCTCAAATCTAGTTCTTTAGCCAAAAGCTTTCAACTGGAATTTAGAAGATCAAAGAAGGTAAATTCTCCCCATGAAAGGATGAGGCAAGATTTGGACAACTTATCCTTCTGTTCCTTTCAGTGAAAACACCTTCCATTTATGAGAAATATTTTATTATCATGGAAAGTACATGGTCAAAATTCAGTCCTGCCTCTATCTTATTTCAGACATGATCCATGTATTGAATGGGTTAATGTTTGGTCAAACATTCCTTCCCAATGCCTTCTGGATTTAGAAGTATTCAAACTATCATGCCTTCCTTATGTAATTAGATTTTTTAATGAACACATGTAAGAACCTGTTTGGTTATTTTAATGTATTCTATTTTCTTTTAGCTTCTCCTAACCTGTGAATACAAATTATACCTCTGTTGTCTTTTGAGTCTAACTTCTTCGTGTTTCCTTTTCTGGAGATAAAGAGAAGGCCTTAATTTTGCTACTAACCTTTGTATTCTTTTTAGAATTTCTTTATTTTATTTTTAATTTATTTCTTACACTCCATATTCCATTCCATGCCCCCCCATCAATCCTCTGACTGCTTCACATCTCAAACCTCCTTCCCACACCAACCCATCTCCACGCGGATGCCCTACCCGTACCACACCTGACCTCTAAACTCCCTGGGGCCTCCAGTCTCTTAAGGGTTAGGTGCATCATCTCTGAATGAACACAGACCTGGAAGTCCTCTACTGTATATGTGTTGGGGCCTCATATCAGGTGGGGTATGCTGTCTGTTTGGTGGTCCAGTGTTTGCAAGATCTCTGGGGTCCAGATTAAGTGAGACTGCTGGTCCTCTTACAGGATCACCCTTCTCATCAGCTTCTCTCGGCCTTCCCTAATTCAACCACAGAGGTCAGCTGCTTTTGTCCATTGGTTGGGTGCAAGTATCTGCATCTGACTCTTAAGAAATTTCTTAAGTCAAATCCCTTAGGAGATATCCACTTCAAAAAGATTGAACTTATTTTTTTTTTCCAGGTCTTCATAGAATTCCCTTTCAAATAAATCCCTCAGTATCTTTGAGCATCAAATAATGACTTAAATAGAAGGAATTTGTATACATACACTCTTGCTCTTTTAGCAAAACCTTGCAACCCATTTTGGCATCAAAAGACAAAATATTTTATTCTGTTACTTGATTCTGATTTATCTTAGCAATGGGAGGCAGCCTTCCTAGCTCATGTGTTTATTGTGTGTCCTCATGAACCATCAGTTATTAACTATGCTACATGTATTTGTGTTGTTTTTAATCTCATTAAGTGGTAAGCTGTTGGGGTGCACCATCTGCGACATACCCAAAAAAATGAACCGGGTTCCCTGGGAGGCGAACTGGGGCTGAAAAGAGAGACTAGGTGGGAAAGAAAAAAGGACGCCAAGACAGATTCTTTAACTTTACTCAAGAATCTTTCTGGGTTATAAGAGGGTAGGCCCCACCCACAGTCAGTTCTGTGCAGGTGCCTGGATTCAGTCAGGGAACACCTTGATGCACCCCATGTCCCGGGCACTGTGTACTGTCCGAAGACTGTCTCAGACAGGTAGCAGGGTCCTGGAGAAGTGCAGAGGCAGTTTAGCACAACAAAGAAAGCCAGCCTTAGCTGGAGAGCCACATGTATGTGGTTTCCTGTGGCCCACCTCAGCCCGGTCTGCTCTCAGCCTGAAGCAGGCTTGGGGGAGGGGGCTACAGTAAGCCTCACAACGATAAACATGTTTTATCTATTTTTGTTCATAACTCAATACCCAGCACAAGTGTTTCTCACATTCTATACTCCCAGTAAGTAAATATTTATTAAATATATTTCCTGATATTAACTATCCATTCCATTAAGTTACCAAAAAGCACAAATGGCATCTATACACTGTCACTTAGATACAGCAGAGAGTATAGGATCTCTAGTGTCAATCTGAGGTATCACTTTTAAGATCCAAGTAAGGACAGTCTAGTAGTTTGTTCTCCTCAACCTAATGAGGAGGAAGGACGCATTCCCAACTACTCCTTATTCTAATAAGGTAGAAGACATATTCCCATGATAGTGAGACACTCTACAAACCTATTTCCACTAGTCTTAGGTCACCTAGGCATGTCCTATTCTGGAACACAAGAAGCCAGAGTTTGCATACTTGTATAGTCACCACACAGCGTTACTGGGAGTAGAAAGAAACAATTCATAAAACAAACGACAAAAACTAATTTTAGAGACAACTGTTCTGAAGAAAATTTTATGGCAAATCTTCTTGTCTGACAGTTCTCCAGATTTTTGTTTGCCTATCACAAGCAATGGCTGGAAAAATTAGAGCAAATCCCCGTGGCTGAGGTTTGCTTAGGACATAGTTGGGGAGGTGTCCTGGCTAGTTTTGTGTCAACTTGACACAGCTGGGGTTATCACACAGAAAGGAGCTTCAGTTGGGGAAGTACCTCCATGAGATCTAGCTGTGGGGTATTTTCTCAATTAGTGATCAAGGGGGAAAGGCCCCTTGTGGGTGGGACCATCTCTGGGCTGGTAGTCTTGGGTTCTATAAGAGAGCAGGCTGAGCAAG